>JARJDV010008756.1:0-42148 GCA_030264675.1 Anaulacaspis nigra | reverse complement strand
AGCGATTATTTTCACTTGTGATCATATCTACTTTATTGTAAATTGCATCAGCAAGCTCTTGAATGTTACTTGATTTTGCACATTTTCCGGACATTCCTGAATGTCGTTGTTGTTAAAATTAAAATAGGCTTATGAAATTTAAGAAAATTATTACTTACCAGAAACAACCACGACATCGTCATCCCTTAGAATTGTCATTGTTAGGCTTCGTTAAGTGCACAATTAAACTACCCGACGAATGCGATAGCAGTTTTATATTGTGCTTTTTATACAAACGGCTTGATGAATTGGTTAATTAGTAGTAAGATATTAGCATAATGAATGGAAGAAGTTGAACAGTTAATTTTTAATTCATCAGAAATGCACAGACTTAATTAATTTCGATTGTTCAAAACATTTATATTAAAACATCATTGTGGATGCAAACTTATGCATTTTATTCGGAAATAATATTTAAAAAACAAAATGCAGTAAAAGTACAATGGAAAAGGTCATATCACTGCATTCCCATATTCAAGTACTCTCTAGTTTTTGACCAAAGAACTTTGTTCCGGAATTCATCGACAATCGGCTCCGACGATACGCCATTTAGGAGTTGATTCACTAACTTATTCGCCTCGTCCTTTGGATTCTGAAATAAATAACAAATATTAAATCGAGTAATAACTGTAATTCTTTTTTCTTGCTTGCTTGCATAATTATTTACCCATTTACCCTATCGTTGTCAGGTTTTGCTAATGACTTTCTGCTCAATCAAAGTCAAAGTTTTCAAAGTGGACTTTAAAGTACTTTAAAAACTTTGACCTGTAATAGCTCAAAATTCGACACTGATTTAAGAGGTCACCTTTCCTCTCAACTTCCAAAACTCTTTTATACAATTACGTACCGAAAAGAATAATTTTAATTGAAGATATACTAAGGCAATCAATCCAAGGTGTACCCTTCGCCAAAAATTAGACCCATTGAAATTTGGCTCAAACACATTCACTTTACACTTGTTCTGCCGTAATAATTCGACAGAATAATTATTTAATGCACTTTTAGCTTGGTAATATGTGAAAATATCGGAGAACATTATTAATTTTGAACTCCAATAAGTATTCAGATGTTCATCACTTATTGTCTGGTTACACAACATGCCAGTTACATTCATAATACTACCATTTGACTTTTGAATTTTATCTGCAATCAAAAACAAGACTTGAAACTTATTTTATGCAATATTACATTGAATGAGCTACCTAATAATAAATTAGTTAATAAGACCGGCGCAAAGTAGTTAACTTGCCAGGTTATTTGGAAATTATCTTCGGTAATATGATCTCCTAAATGAATAGCTCCTGCATTATTAATCAGGAAATCAATTTCAGCTTCTTCTTGTAGTATGACATCACAAAAGTTTCGTACTGATTGCAAAGATAGTAAATCCAATCGATGGATAAATACATTATCATTATTCGTCTCTTGAATGATGAATCTCTTAGCAAATTCCGCTTTTTGTATATCTCTACAAGCAAGAATTATGCGCGCTCCACGTCCAGCCAATTCAATGGCAGTGTAAAGTCCAATGCCTACAAATATCAATAATGTAATACTCATCGAATATATGTTGTATGCTAATTAATAGTTTTATTCATTCAATTGTATTGTTGAATTCAAGTTCAAATTCACATCCTGATCTTGAATTATACATTTCAATGTTAGTATTTAATTTTATGTACATTAATTTCAGTTGTGGTTGGGTTGCCTATTGTATAACCCAATTTTAATTTATTCAACATCTTGTACTTTTATTGATTTAATGCAACTTTACGTAGTACCACATTAAATCGCATGTGCGTAACAATGGTATCGATATCGTGTTTTAATAATTAATCTCGTACCTGAATTGCCTCCAGTTATGATGACGGTTTTTCCACGTAGACACGTAAAATTTATACGATAAAGTCGTTTGCTTCGTACCCACGTTGTTAATAAGCATGCGAAAAGTAATATAAACAAGTATAACACGACGGGAAATATGAACATCACGTGGCTACTTGCGGTTCAGTTAAGTCGTTTGCTTTGATGCGCTAGCCGTAACGACGATGATTATTTCCTGAGAAGTTTATTCAACTAAGAACGCCAGAGGCAGAGGTATAAACAAGGAACAGCGTGACTTGATTCAGATGAGTTTTAGCACTGAATCACAACCCGCACTTGCATGCGAATTGTTATCGGATATTCATATAGCTAGGCGTAGAGTAAAGTAGTTTATCAACTATTTAATTTTTAATAAAGTAGAACAAGTTCAATGTCACATTTGATAAGTATGTACACACTTTTGAACTACTTAAGGTCTATAAACAACGTTTAAGTGTTTATTGATAACTGCGATCTCGGAATATTCATAAAAAATTTCCCAAAAAGCTCGTCTTGCCTGAAAATTTACAATCTCCAATCGCTCTTGTTCGCAGATCTTCAATCCGACCGTCTTTAAGTTCAATCATCTTTTCTAAATGTTCGACTTTCTCGGTTAACTTGCGAATTGTTTCATTCTTTGACTTAATCTCCTCAACCATATCGTGGTATAAACTGGCGGGAATTATTCTTTGGTCGAGAATTTTTGATCCTTGCTTGATTTTAATTGGAACGACACCATCTAACGTGCCTTCGAGCTCATTTTCTATTCCTTGAATCATGTAAACGTCTTCTTTCTTTGCGCTATTTTCTTCATCGATTTTATCTATTGCCATCTTAATATGCCAGAGCACTTGCTCAATGACACCCGGCTGACCTTTGGACACCCCTATGAGAATATTCTCAGGAAAATTGATATTCAATAACTTCGTAAACACTTTTCTTTGCAGTGTGCGCCAATTGTCCAATTTTTGCGCAAATGAATTACTTGCGCTGTAATTGTGAACGTCCACAGCTTTTGGAAATTGCAATTTGAGCATTTCAACTAAAGGCACTACAAATTTATTCACAATAATGTCAATTAAATCGCGTTCTGGGAGAAACACACCTGCATCTGAGAAATCCCGGTTAATATTTCGTTTAGGTCTGCTAATATTAAATTTGTCTATCCATGCGAAAACTTCTTCGATATCTTTTGCGCTCAGCTCGATGTTCATAGATGAACTTAAGAAAAACGATGTGTAAAATGTCAAAGAAGCATCAAATATAACAATCTGTTGCTATAGAAACTTTTGAAACAATAGTAAATATTTAATTAATGTTTTTGCAAACTTTAAATTATTTCGTAATTTACTTTATAACAAACGTCTAATTATTTGAAAGTTTCTCTAAACAAATAACATATGAAAGTAAATATTGACGTTAATTGATGTTATCATGACAATTTTGTTCGAGCTGATTGTCGACTAGGTAGACCAATTTGTGGTTTTCAGTGAATTACAAGGATTACAAGGATAACACGCATATTTCAAAGCACGTAAATGATGCATACACAATACGAATGTTTTCTGAAAATGCAATGGCATGCAAAATATGTCCGGCATTTCCTTGCAATGATAAGAAATCACCTCATTCTTATTAAAATAAACCACATTGGCGTTCCGATAGTACAAATTCGTCTCCATGTTGCGGAAATGTTGTGTTTGTTATGTGTTCTGCTCTATATTGGATGCGCAGCTCTTACTCTTGCCATCATCTCATTAACCGTCTTGCGTTATTTGATTAAAACATCGTGCAAATGGAATAAAAGCTACGTGTGTTTAGTTGGTAAAACAGCGATTGTTACTGGCGCCAATTCAGGTTGAGTGTATTTTTAGCAAACAATAAATCGTAAAATTCTTTCATCATTCAATTTATGGTAATTAGCTAATGTTCTAGGAATCGGTTTTTTTACGGCTCTGGATTTTGCGAAGCGCGGTGCGCATGTTATTCTCGCTTGCCGTAATGAAGAGCGTGCAATCGCTGCATGTGGGAGTATTATTCAGCAGACAAATAACAAGGAGGTGGAATACCGATTGGTTGATTATACATCATTGGAGTCAATTCACAAGTTTGCTAAAGATATCAACAATACTGTGGATCGTATAGATATTCTGGTTAATAATGCGGGTTCAGCAGGCACGAGCAACTACGAAACAAATGATGGGCTTAAACTCACGTGGCAAATTAATCATTTTGCTCCGTTTTTACTGACAAATCTTCTATTAGCGAAAATCAAAGAAACGCCAGACAGTCGTATCGTGATTGTGGCTTCAGTAGTGGCTAAATTTGCGAATTTAAACTCGGAAGATATTAACACGTATCCTGCGCACAAGTTTCAGGTACTTGCGAAAAATACACTGTATATGTGGACAAAACAAGCAAATATTCTGTTTGGACGTGAATTGAGTCAACGTTTAGGGAATTCGTCTACGCACGTTTATATTGTGCATCCAGGAAGTGTAGCTTCGAATATTTGGAGGCGGATTCCAATTCGTATAATGTTCTGGTATAAAATGTTCATGAAGTTTATTTATCGTGTATTCGATTCAGATAAATTCAATGGCTTTATGCACTAACTGGGCAATTTTTAGACGTCGGAGGAAGGCGCTCAAACATCCATTTACTGCGCTGTTTCACAGGATTGTGCTAATGAATCCGGAGAGTTTTATGTTGATTGCAAACGCGTGCCAATGTATTCCAACTGCAAGGATTTGCGGTTTGCACGAGAGGTTTGGTTAAAGAGTGAAAACATTGTAGCTTTAGATGAATAAATACATATTTATAAAAACTTCCAAAAACTCGTTGGCAGATGGAAACTACAAAATTTGAAACTCTTAATTCTCCATTGCATTGTGCATGTTTTCTACCTGAATCCCCGCCAATTCTTTAGAAACTTGAGGGATTTTTGGTACAACCAGTTTATGCAGTTTTTCTTTTTTATTTTTTAGCTTCAATTCAACTTGCTTATTGAACACGCAGTTTTAAAGTAAGTTTCATGGAAGAAAGTGTGAGTTTGTCAAACTTGATAATATAAGTATTTAAAAGTATAATAATAATAGATGAAAATACACTTGCTAAAATTGCATAATGTTTATTTATGTTATAGATTAATAATATACGACTTGCATTCGTTTCTCCGAACAGCTTATTTAAAGTACACAAAACATCACGCTTGCGCGAACTGCTATTGTAGATTGTTCGGTCTGTATTCGATTCATTAAGCATTATTGCGTTCGCATTCGACGGGGCGTTATCAAAGTGCTCTAGTTAAACCTAAAGTTACCAAAATGTTCTTAATTACCTTTGCATTAATCTTTGGTGCAATATTATTTGCTTTGCGTATTTGCGCCAAAACAATGTCACGACCATGCAAAAGTTATAAGTGTTTAAGCGGAAAATGTGCGATAATAACTGGAGCTAATACAGGTATTTAAAAATGAATAATTATATGGATTTAAGCCATTTAATCACATTCCTCAATTTCAGGAATTGGTTATTATACAGCATTGGATTTTGCTAAACGAGGCGCTAAAGTTATTCTCGCTTGTCGAAATTGTGAAAAGGCAAATGAGGCAAAGGACCTAATAATTGCTACAACTGGTAACAAGGATATCCATGTGAAAATTGTTGATTTTAAATCTGTTGCATCGGTCCGAGCGTTTTGTGAAGATGTCAACAATACTGTTGATGGGATTGATATTTTAGTAAACAACGCTGGTGCTGGAGGTCTATTAGATGTCAAAACAGCAGATAATTTTGATGTTACTTGGCAAACTAATTATCTATCACCATTTCTTCTTACATTGTTGCTTTTAGGTAATTGTATTATAATTATTTATGGTGTGTGAATATTTAGGTCGATATCTACACTTTTTACTAGATAAGATCAAAAGGTCAAAACATGGTCGCATTGTTAACGTCTCATCTATAATGGCTAAACCGGCGAACATCAGTGTAAATCATATAAATAAATACCATATGCATAAAGTTTACTCGTGGACAAAGCAAGCCAATATACTATTTACGCGGGAATTAGCCAGACGATTGGGCAATTCGTCATCAGTTACCGCTTACGCACTGCATCCTGGTGTGATTTATACGGATATTTGGCGACATTTGCCTTCCTGGGTCCTTATATGGTGGTTACCATTAATGCAATTATGTTTTAAAGTATATACTTAAATAATGAACTTAAAAATGTTTATTAACATCATCACTTGTAGAATGCTGAAGAAGGAGCACAAACAACAATTTATTGTGCTACCGCAGACGAATGCGCATCGGAAACTGGTTTATTATATGCCGAATGCAGCAGAATTGAGATGTACAGCTGTTGTAAGGACATGAAACTGGCCAAAGATCTCTGGGAAGAATCAGTTAATTTGCTCAAGTTGCAACCACACGAAATCATTTAAGTACTTGTCTGTTTGCAAGTACTTGACGAATGAAAGTTTTAATTGTAGAATACAAAGTTATTATAGTTAATTTTTATTAAAATTGGAATTTATTTACTTCCAAATAATTGTCTGTGCAATGATCCTAAAAGTTTTTGCTAAACAACATCCAGAACTAAGCGGAAATGTTTAGAAATGTTTTGTTAAAATATTCGGCAAAAATTATACCATAGATTGAACATCCAAAGTTAACTTGTTCTAGACGTTGCCGTTTACGTTACTAAGAAACACAAAAACAAATTTGTTTGAAACAATTGAATGCGCAACAATTAATTGTTGCGCAGTATTGCTGACGTTTTACATCACTTCTACATGACAGCACAATTGGTCGTGCTAGCTTATCCCTGGATGCGAGTTTAAATATGTCTCCAAAACGAAATACGAATTTACACCCACAAAACAAGTCCGTGACGATCTACACGAATGGCGGCAATAAGAAGGACAAAAAGCAGAGCAACGCGAATGAACAGTCGCGAAACAGTGTGGAGAATTGGGAGTTTCATTTCAAGCTCGCCGACCTGGATATCATCAAGACTATCATCAAAACCAAAGACTTGGTACGCCCTTATATTAATCACCTTCTAATCATAATTGTTTGTTTTTTGTTTAGAACGGTATTCCACTAATTATCGGAGCAGCCGTCCTCAATCAGAAAGACATTTTAATAACTCTACTTAAACATGGATACAATATTAATGAAGCGGATAAAGTACAAATAAAATTTATTAGAGTTCAAAGAGATAACGAGCGTTAATTTACAGAATAACCTAACACCTTTGGCATGGTCCATCAAATTAAAGCAACTTGAAATGGCACAATTGCTTCTCGCACATGACGCAGATCCTTCAATTAAACCAATCAACGGAGATGATATTCTATGCATGGCTGCTGGAAGTCCTTTTTGGGATGAAGAGTCCTGTTTGTCGATTTTCAATACTCTAAAGGCCTCGAGCAAAATAGATGTGAACGCAATAAATAAGAACGGTTTGAGTCTTTTGCATTTGGCAGTTCGAAGGCAATGGAATTCCTTAGTTGATGCGCTGTTGACGAATGATGTATGATGTAAAGATGGAATGTGGCTATACGCATTGAAATAATTATTACTTTAAGGTGAATATCAACATCAAGACCAACAACGGCGTGACGCCGCTAATGCTTGCCAGTTATCGGAATGATTACGAAATCGTAATGCGTCTATTAAATCGCGGTGTCGCGGTTAAGCGCAGAAACGCTGATGGATTTACAGCTTTATGCTACGCGTATTCATCAGCGATTGCAAAGGAGCTTCAACCTCCATTCATCGTAATAGAGAAACTTCAGGACGAAATGAATAAAAATCAAGTGGATACGACTGGTTATTTAAAAGTGATTTATTGTGCGATCAATAATAAATTAGGCTCACTGAAGCAAATTATTTGCAGGACCGTTTGAAACTAATGATGTTTCCACTCAAAGGACAGCTAGCAGATCAACCTAGTCCAGCGAAAATGGTGGATCACATTTTTACTTTTACAATGAGATACACTGAAGACGCATTGAAAATTCTTACGGCTGATTTATCCTGCGGAAAACTCATCAAAGATGCTCTTGAAAAATTCCTTAAGGATAAAGTCAATATAAAGTTGGCCCTTATTATTCTAAATGCCATTTTTAAGAATGTCAACTTTACGTTGGAAATTCAAGCAATTATTTTAAAAGAATTCGTTCACACTGGATGTCTTGACATGTGTATTAAAGTTATGCGCATGTAAGTTAAACACAACATTTAGACAGCTAAGCATGGTAATAATTCTACATTTTATTTCAGGCATGCTGATGATTCCACATTATTAGAGCTCGCAGTAACACCAATAATTATATTCAGTATTGGTTATTTGATCGCCCATCAATGGTATGAAAGTAATAAGAATGAAGTTTGTTTTTACCTGCCAAAATATGAAGAAGCACTTGAACTTCTTGAAGAAACACCAAAACAACTAAAATTTGTAATTTTGTAAACTTTCCAATGCCATTTTTATTATCGGTAATTTTTGTAGATTCAAGAACGTCTAACAGATTTTAAAACAAATATTTGTGTTTTACCATGCAATGAAACTTATGAGCTGGAACCGCTACCACAAGAGAAGAATGATCCCAAGAATAACACAAAAAAATCGAAAAGGCGAACGAAAGCGCTCAAAGCAAAAATAGCGAAAATGAAAACGGCAGAGCTAACGGAAAGATTCAACTTGCGCAAATCTAATGAATATATTCTAAAAGATAATAAGTCAACTAGTAATTGCTCAGTTAATGTCAAAGATGCAGAAGGTACACAAAGCATTAGAATGGTGTTAGACGTTCTCAATGATGACCTAAAAAAATCGCAAGAAAATGCCACCGCTGAACCATCGACAAGCAAAGCTCTAGATAAATCCTCCGAAGAAAATGGTGAGCCTTTTGAAGTGAAGGAAGACTGGAAGCAATCCATTAAAGCCCTACCTTTCCACAAGTGTATTAACAAAATGTTCAAACCACCCTCGTTTGGCAGTGGTGAAAATAAGAGCGAAGGTTCCGAAAACAAAGCTCAAACTACAGATATTGATGTGATCATAAAATACCTCGAAGGTTTGCTTGGAATTATTGTGAATCGATACAAGGAAGTTTGGCATCATGACAGAGCCAACAAACTGCATTCAGACGCATTTGATTATGCATCCTCTCATGGCGAAGCAGATATTGAATGCATACAGAATACGGAGAAAGAGCAATTGCGTTTAGTCCATCGCGAATTCTATAATTTGACACGAAACGTCAAAGAAGCATATGAAGTTGATCCAGAGTGTTGCTTTAATATTCTGAAAGAATTAGAGCGCTTCCTGCTATCTCACAGCATTCGTGGAGAAACAATTATCGATAGCGTTGCAGAGGTGGAACTTGTTAAACTGTTTGTTACAATGCCCGTTGACTTTGAACAGAGTCTCAGCACATACATGGAGAATATAATCGCTGGAGATGCCAAAGAAAGTGAGCACGTTCAGATTATTTTCAAAGAGCATTTGACTGCTGATAAACAATTCGATGCGAATAGTATGGGAGATTATGTGTATTTGAATGAAATAACCCATTTGCCTATAAGACGATGCATTCGCACCGATATCCCAGAACCTCCAGCACCATCACTTTTGAGTATTTGGGATGAAGCTGATGAGAAGGAACGGTGCTGTTACAAAGGTTGCAAAACAAGCGGAGCAGATTTAACTGATATAAAAGATTCGAAATGGTGTTCCTTGGTTAGAAGTTTGGAAATGATGGATGACGCACAAATATTCTTAAATGGTGCGATAAGAATTAGCAATGCGGAGAAAAGAAAGAGTCATGTTTTGTCTCCGAGCTCCAACAATTCGGTTTTGGAAATTGGTTTGGCTCCAGATAACAAACCCCTCGCAATAAAAATACTACAAAAGAGTGATCCATATGCCATCTTGCTTAAGAGTCAAATTGATCCCCTCTTAACGCTGCGCTATAAATATTTATTACCATATCATACGTGTGCATATGATGGTAATCTCCTGGTAATAGCAACACCTCTTTGCGAATACAATTTGGGTCAATACGTGTTGAAAATGAGACATCCACAAAATCAAATATGCAAAGTTAATGTCATTCGTCAAATGCTATCAGGACTTATGTATTTACACGATCATGACGAACCGATTATTCATGGTAATCTGAAACCAAGTAATATTTTAATTGATACCACAGGCACTATAAGAGTTGCTGAATTTGGTATTCATAAGGTGAGTCTAACTATGAGCAATAAGCTATTATTAATATTATTACAAAGCAGGCAATATTAAAAACAAAGAACCTCCCCGAATCGTCGGTTATTTGGTTCGCAACTGAATTATACAAAATGCATAAACAAAGTATTTCATTGGAATGGACTTGTGCTTCGGATATTCAAGTTGCTGGAATGCTAGTTCACTTTGCTAATAATTGTGGTTTGCATCCATTTGGTAAAGATGTTCCGCATATTTTAAAGAATTTAGAAGAAGCGGTATCTGAAATAAATGCAACCGATATGGAATTGTATGATCTACTCACCTGGATGTTAATGGGTGAACCCACTGAAAGGCCCACAATTCACCAGGCACTTTCGTATGTGGGTTTTATATTAATAGGTTGGATATTTAAGAAATTCTTATTTTAGTCATATTTTCTTCTGGTCCAAGCAAAAGAAATGGACGTATATTCTACTTTGTGCTGGATTAGGTATCATGAGTACAATACCAATGGATATTGAAAAATTGCACAACTGCTTGGATAAGGTTGCGCTGAAGGAAAATATAGCTGGGAATTGCTGGGTTGTAACAGCAAAAAAACAATATCCCGAGGCCCGTTTAAACAATACCAGTGATACTCCTTCAGGACTGTTAAAGTTTATTAAGGACGTGGTCGAAAACAACCTCGTGTTGCATTCGTGTGAGCGCGAGAAGAGTTTCAGCAACTTTATTCTTAGCGCGTTTCCGCACTTTGTCCTCTCGCTGTATCGCATGATTGAAAATACTGAGTGGTCAGACCATCGCGTTTTTATGCCATTTCACAACGTTGTTGATTATTAATTCAATTACTTATTCTGTCATTCTGAACAAGAAGAAATAAACATTTGCTGCAATTTCAAGCTTATCGTGTGTGGTTCTTAAACGGATGGATGCGCACATTAAAACTTTCCACGCGTACTTTTTCTTTCATACCTTTTTAAATATAACGAACGCCCTCGCATTGTATTTGCGTAGGAATCGGAAAAATTGTCGTGTTTGATGTGTTGGCGTCGCCAGTAACGATGCATCGCTTCTTTGCTCTTTGCTTTTATTTTTCTATTATTAGTCGATGTTTTCCGTCTTATGCGTTAAGCCGTTGCATGGCTATAGCGAGCTATTTTTGCTCTTGTATACGGAGACGTCTTCCTTCATTCAATGCGCGCATCTTTGTCCCGTCATTGAGAGTTTACGAGTCGGAGGGTGCCGGATATTTCTGGACGATGACTACGACGATGACGCACCCTGTTCAGTGCAAAATTGTCACTTCGTAATGACAACCAAGGAGTGCTCGTAAACACAAAACAATGCAAACGCAAGTCGACTTTACGACCGGAGATTTAAAGTCTTAAAATCGTAAAATTCAATCAAACTCGGTTATTACCATTTAATCATATTGCGTTAATGTTATTTGATTTATGATGCGCATGTGGTGATAAAGCTTAAGCAATTATTAATATGCCATCTCGTCATTCACGGCTTGTCAAGAGACTGTTAGATTAATACGAATATATTTTAAGCCATATGCAGGAATATCAAGGGATGTCATAGCAGGCAAGGCAAAAAAATGGAACTAAATTAATTATCCACTTTTCAAGTATGTCATGATTTAGGTCTTAAGTGATACCCTTTGAACGCGAAGATAATTTGTGAGTATGTCATATTAGAAAGTGTCAAGGGTGGTCTCATCCCTTTATTAACTCTTTTTTTCTATAAGGCTAGGAGCATATGACAACAATTCATAGAGGATTTTATTAGGTTGTTGTTGAGTCAAAACGTTTGCTTGTTTTACTCACATCTCGAGCTTTTTTCACTCGTCGCTTGTTTTAGCCATTTGCGCGTGATCTTAAGACGCGCGAGCGCACGCATAATAAATGTCAGCTTTTCAAGTGCGTCACACGCACATCTGTTTCGAACTAGCGGCAAGAGATAGCTGCGCGCCCTTCTTTATGAGCACGCTTAAGTCACATACGAAGAAGCTGGCAACAGTCAACGCTCATCCGTGTCTCTGGTCGGACTGATGCCGCCGCCACCGTTTGCGAAAATGTGCACTTTAATCACTTCTTGCGGTTCGTGAAGAACTTAACAAGTTATGGAGTACGTGTTTAAACCTACGAATTCGTACCGTTTACCAATAAAATGTTCTTGAACTTCTTAATCAACGTCAATAGTATTGCAATTGCGTTCGGCGTCATGTTCTGCTACAGTTTGCTGCTCCTCGCCGTTTAATTAATAAATTTCGCTCGGTTCTTAATTAAAACGACGGCGGCGCGGTCGAGTTGCGCGCAATTAGCGTGCGCTTTTCATTAAGCGGTCAAGTCGTTTCGCGTAAGTGACACTCTTGCGAAACAAAAGCAAAGCAAGTGATAATCTTTGGTGGCGTTCGCAAGAGAATTGTTAAAGATGAAGTTGTGGAAGGTCTTGGCTCGCACCAGCCATGTCTATTCAAGTCATGTGAATAAAAATAACCAGCTGGAAATGTATGGTGAGTCGAACATTTCAATTTTTATTTCACTTTGAAATTCCTGCACAAATTGTACAAATGTGCCTTGCATCAATTTGTTAGCTACGCTTCGTTTCCGCTTCCTCTCAAAGAGATACTTGTGAAATGTGTTTAGTTGAATAATTAAAGTTTAATGAACGTTAGATTATTTTAATTAAATGGTTTCGCTTTAATCAAAAAAACCTACAAATTTGTGGCAAGTTTTATTAGAAGCAGAAAAGGCAATTTTATGGCTGTATAAATTACAAAACTATATCAAACAACTCACTTAACCAATCGCTTTGTATATGCGTAAAATTATTTGATGAGGAATTGACCAAATCACCAATGATTGTTTATTATCTCTTCGTCCATCAATAGCTCGCACATTTTACGATTGCTTTTACTGTGGATGTTTGCTCATATGTTGGCTCTTCCGTTATTCTCCGCTTTGAAATATTTTTAAAGTTGCGAAGCGCATGAAACTGAATACATTGTTTGTACTATCTGTAATAAGATACAACACCAAATGGAAATTTATGCACACTTTTATTTACCGCTTTAAAAGCACATCCAATTAATACCTATATATTGCTCTTACATTTATATAGAGTTCAAATCAAATTCGCCGACATTTTCTGATGACTCTGGCCGCAATTCAACGTCAACTTCAGATTCAGGACAGCAGTTTGCCACCGTTCAATTGCGTAAACGCTATGGTGAATCATTAGGCATCGTACTCAGTCCCAATTTGAATGGTGAGTGTGGAAATTAATTTTTAAAATTTTACAAATTCATAAATTTTCTATGAGCGTGTCACCACATGACATGCGTGTGGCAATGACAGTCTGAAACAAATCATTTGACATTGTTGAACTCAACACCGGTAGAAAACCATCTTTCGGAGTTCTACAAATGTTTTCAAAATTTTTCGTGATCCCGTAAGATGTTGTCAGCCACAAGTAACCATGGCAAGCGTGTAATAGCTACGAAACGACAACATTCTAAGATTAAGAAGAAACCATTCGATTCACTAGTCAAACAACAAGTTGATCGCAATTCGCGAAGCCAACGCGCCCAGTCCTCATCCAACTCTCAAGCACTAACACACGAACAAAGTTCAGAAACTCCAGAGCAACAGTATCAAAATATGCAATACCAACTGCGACAAAATCTCGACAATATTCGTAGCAAAACAACATTCAACAAATGGTTCAACAATCGACTCGCAAATTCACCACCAAAACAAGAGGTACTACCACCATTGACCACCACTGGGGATGATCGCATGTCTCGTCTATATGAACTGCGTAACAAAATTGATGTTTATCGTGCAAATATAAAACGAAATGTTGATTATCTTCAGAATAAGCTATGCAATAGCTACAAGAAGTGTAACAATAATTTCATCTCAACTGCGGCTGACAAACTTGCTGAAGTCAATCAACTATTGATGCAGCAATCACCAAACCAATGTTTCAACATTTATACAATGGAAACCGCTCCAGAAGCAGTCCCAGAAACGGACGTACGCACATCACAATCCTACCCAGAGATGATGTTTCACGATTGCGACTATTTGACCAGCCGAAGTGAAATTGTTCTTAGTTGTTGTGCTCCATGTTGTCCAACAACCAATCATCTTGACATCAGAGCTCCTCCTTCGGAAGAAGACAACGATTGTCAGATGTGTTGTTTTCCACCGGAAATACACGCTGAGGTAATATCAAATGATATTCGAATGGTGAATTCCACCGAGTTTCTGATTTGTGAAAATATTATGTTACAACGCACGGTGCCGATTAACCAACAGGAATTCAGGAGCTTAATTGGCGATTCTAGTAAGTTCGTTTCCGATAATATCCGCACATATTTTTATTTCTATCAATAAACTCTCGTAGCCGTATGTCGCTTATGCAAAGCCACTCTACGAGACATTGCAGATGCACTAGCCTCTAAAACATGTGGTTGTTGTACGGAAACCCAAACAGCACCAGTAGAAACTAGTGCGCCAATACCACAAAAAGCACCTCAACGTTGTGAAAGCGCTTGTACAGGTCCATGCGCACAACCAACTCCTGCACAAACAGATCAACAGCAGCAAGTAAGCCATACAGATAGATACCCACCTGGCGAAAAAGTAATCACTACACATGACCAAATAAATAGTACCACCGCTACGTATGAAGAGGGGGAAATTACAACAAAAGAATCAAAAGAACCTAAAGCAACTAAAGGAAAGAAAGACAAAAAAGGGAAAAAGGGGAAGGAGTCTGGAAAGAAGAAGAAAAAAGGTAAACCTAAGGAGAAAAAGGCTAAGCAGAAAAAACCCAAGGAGAAGTCAAGTAAGAATCCTAATAATACTACTGGTACCAAAGAAAAAAATAAAACACAGTCTTCCAATAGCAAGAAAAACAAAGGGATGAGCAAAATACAATCACAATCGGGGGTAATGTCATATTATACTTTACTACGGGAGACCAACACATGTCCAGATGCGACTCGCTACGGTTTGTGCTTGAAGAACAAGTCAACTCATTGTTCCTTAGCTACTCCCAGTGCCTGTCCTCAAGATTCCTGTATGACATCAACCTATGCGAATTGCCCTAGCCTCAATCTAATCGATTGCAGCGCTCGAGGACGTCTCTGCTGCATGGGCACTGTCTGCATTGACGACATTCACTCGTGTGATCACGAGTCGGCCTGTTCCTATAAAAAAGCTTAGAATCTACAACCAACCGCGACAGTTGTACCATGTCCCTCAACTATGCGAAACTTGTTGTTTGGATGTCACAATATATACACTTTTCCTCATTAATCGTGCAGGAGCTGCGTAATTATTTCGAATAGCGGTTTAAGTGATTTATGCGTGGCACGCGTCTGATAGTAATTATTAATCTCAGATTAGCTCAGTGCACGCGTGCAACGCCACGCTGCCTTTATGGTGTTAAATTTAGCTTCAACGGGTTTAATCTCTCGCGAGCTTGTGGCTAATGGCCATCTTTTTTTGCACTTAAGTCAAGCGACTAGTTGCGCTGGAAATACTCTAATCGAATTTTGAACTCGGCTGGACGCAGAAAAAGTTAATAGAATATGTAGGAGAGTTAATTAAATTTTCGACAGTTTATTTCAAGTAATTTAAGCGCAGTTGATTGGTGGGACAATTTACCGCTGCGGTCTAAAATTAAATTTGAACGTTACTCGGATGTCAATTAGCGTGATGGTCGACGAGACGCTTCTTCACATACTACGTCTGGCTTACGTTGCGATCACACATGCCACACACTACTATTCTACCTATAACAGCAGATGCGTAATCATTCAATATGCGTAAATCGAGCTATATCTAACATGCTTAACACTTGCGCTTTAGAAGAGTTTGTAAACATCAGTCTGCAGTGTGAGAGGCAAATATTTATGGTGCATTTGAAGAAAAACAGAAGAAGTGATTACGCACTTAAACACATTTACATGTTGTGCAATTAAGTCATCTGCACGCGCATAATATTTGTGCTTGTCGAATGGATTTACAACTAATACGCGCACGAGTCCGAGACAAAGGTATAAATACGCTTTCGCAATTGTCCTGAGGATGAAGCGGGCTGCGATGCTGCAGGAAAGTCAGTGGCGCGTGCGCAGCTAAAAATATCCGTTGCCGCCGCCGCCAGCGGCTACCGTTGTTTGCTGTGACTGCGTCTGGCAGCTGAACGAGTGGGCTACTATTAAATACGCCCGACTATTTTACTATGAAAACAGGCACATGCGCATCGCGAGTGTACGAAAAAGAAATGAAAATTCGAAATCTATATCCATCGCCGCCGATGACGTACATGCGTAAATGTTGTCACTGCGCGCCGCCGACACTCGTTTTAGTCGTTTCCGAATACTGCACGCGGAAAGAAACGCGCGCGCGCGCTTCCCGAACTTCAAACGTGTGCAACTTTCAAACGAAGAACAAGTGTAAAAAGTTAAGCGTGTGTTTTTAATGTGCTGCACAATTATATGTGCCTTTGCATAAAAAAGAATACTGAAAAAATGATAAGTCAGTGCCTAAAACTCCAAGTCAGTAAATTAAGTAGTTGCAACACGAGTTATTCTTGAACTCTAAACGTGTGTATCAAACATCAATGCTAATAGCATCGAACGTATCGAATATTTTTCATGAGAAAAAAGTGGATCTATTTTGAAATCAACATGTTGCATTTTTGTCTCTGCGCGTAAAAATAGAATCATCGAAACGAATGTCCTTTGTGCGGAAATTATTCGCAACTTTTTTCATTTGAATCATCATGTTGTTGCGGACCTAAAATGTTCGAGTCTTTCAAGTTGCCTCAGATACGCAAACGCACGGAAGAAGCGGGCTCAAAGACACCACAGCAATCACCAGAACTGAAGGATAAATGTGGACATCGCAATCAATTGCGGAAGCGTAGGTTTAATTCGAGAATATTTACGAATTAATTTGCTTTGGCGTTCAATCAAGTGATTGTTCTTTGTGTTTTCAAAATAGCTTTGATCTTCTTTGTTTGCTTTTGATGCAAATCCATCAACCGCCAATTTATATTCCATTAGCTCAGCTGCTTATGCCATGATGCGCTTGTTGCAGGAAATTCCGATGCAGAAATATGCCCCAGCATTGCATCGCTGCGTCCCGGATCAGTGGCGCTCACAAGCGATCAACTGACACCCGGTGATAGGATTCACAGTGTCAATGGCATTAATACATCCAGAATGAGACCTGAGGAAGTCAGCACGCTTTTGGATAATGTGGATGGCAATGCGCTGCTTGAGATTGAATATTGCCTTCCAAGTTATTGTATTTTCACCAAACCCATAATTAATATCATTGCTAATACATGTTATTCAAATTTTAGCATCCCAGAATTCATTATGCTTATCCTCGAAAGTCACTGAAGTTGTCGTGGAACGCATTGATGGCTCCTTGGGGATTACACTAAGAGGGGGGTTTGTTCCGGATCATCCACAATTAAGTAGACCACTAGTAATCACACAAGTAAGGCCCAATGGACCTGCATACAAGTAAATATCCAAATACTAAGTCTCAATGAGTATAAGACATTTCTATTGCTCTTTTCAGCACGGGTTTAGTAAGGGTCGGAGACCGTTTATTAAAAGTAGACAATTATAATCTTACAAATAAGACCCTGTTGGAAGCCCAAAAAATATTAAAAGATAGCAGTACAGTCCCAGTATCTGCATTAACCATAGAGTATGATGTAAGCATCATGGAGTCTGTAAAATATGCAACGGGACCACTACTTGTTGAAATTGACCGACATGCAAATGAAGACCTGGGTTTGTTGCTTAGCAATTGCTCTTGTGACTTCCCTAGCAGCGATGAAATTACCACTACTGGTGTTTACGTAGACCACATCATTCCAGCGAGCACAGCAGATCGATCTGGTGCGCTTAACATGGGCGACCAATTGCTCGCCATTGACGATTATAATATAATGGAGTGGAATGGTGGACTCCAAGATTGCGAGCGCCTTTTAAAGACCGCTACTAAAATTCAGATAATGCCTCTGCATGCGTTACAGCGTGCAGCATCCCGTCAACATTTTGCAGGTGAGTTGCACTCTAAAATCTCCAAATTAAGCACGCGTAATACGCTCTAGTTGAGAATGTGTTTACTTGGCAGACGTGGGCTTATCATTTGCTCATGCTTTAATGCGCGAATAGCCTCTGTATTTGCACATGCGAAGATTGGGTTTTATCTCTCGTCTGGTTTGGCATTGGGCCAGAATCATTTGAGAACGTCGCATGCAAGAAGTGTTTTAACCATTTTGTTGCGTTAGGAAACCCATAAGCTTGACATTTCATAATTGTGTTGCGAGCGACATGCTATGACACGCAACTGCTAATTGCCCACCAGGATGAGTAATGTTTTAGTCAATCCTATTCGTATTTTTGGATTTGCAGGTGCGTACGCCAGCAGTCCATCCGCTTCCGGTTTTAGCACTTTGAATTCGAAGCGCTCCAGGTCTAGAAATAATACACGGGTTGCGAATCGTCATAGCTCAATATCAAAAAGCATTGAAGATACTGGTATGTATGACATTAAGATTGTTGATGCAAATGACTTTATTTTATAATGGCTGTCTTCTTAAGCGAGCACATATTGTGGGTACACAAGCGGCTTGGGCGTCTGCCATTCGGAGACGCTGAGCGTGAAACTGGCGCCCGAACGCGGAAAAGGCTACGGGCTTAGCGTGGGTGTTTCTGAGCACCAGCACGACGACATGCATCCGGCCGACATCGTGGTAACGCGTATTATAGCCGACAGTCCTGCGTACAGGTAATAGACCATACAGGATGCAATAAATATGAACGCACTCATGCTCTTCTCATTTACAGATGCGGCTGCTTGCAGAACGGCGACCGAATCATCTCCGTAAATCATCGCACGAATTTAACATTACAAGAAATAAACGCGCTCTTGGATCTAGGCACCGAGCCAACAAACACCACAAAGCAGCTAACGCTGCAAATTGAATTCGATGTCGCTGATACGATCGTACCATCGAGTGGTGTTTTCACGGTCAAGTTGGCACGTCGAGGTCCTGGATTGGGCATTACAATCACAGCATCCAAAACTCATCCGGAGGACCCATTTATTGTGTCTGAAATTCGAAGAGGCTCCGTGGCTCATCGGACAGGCACTTTGCACGCGGGAGATCGTCTTTTAGCTATAGATAACAGACCTTTAGATCATCTAACGGTTGAAAGTGCATTTGATATCCTTCAATCATCAACGAATGATATAGTGACTCTTAAAGTTGAAAAGAGCGATCATACGTCTCTAGATTCGGTTGTATATACAGTTGAGTTGTTGCGACATGGTGGACCATTGGGGATTACAATTTCGGGCAGTGAAGACTCTTCAGAACCAATTGTGTTATCGAGGCTTACAGAATCGGGACTAGCAGAAAAGACAGGAGCTCTACACGTGGGCGACCGACTTATTGCAATTAATGGTGAAAACCTCGAACAAAAACCACTTTCGGAAGCCATCAGACTTCTTCAAACTTCTGGGGATCGTGTTCAGTTAAAGATATCAAGACATCTTAAATCTCAAATAGCTGAAGATGAAACAAGATGCAACTATTCGAGTCCAGGGCTCACAAGTATTGATAGTGCTGTTCATTCGTGGGATAGCAATCCACCAGATAGTACCGAATCTACATTTGATCCACAACTTGGCATTAAAGACTTTGAAAGTGTTCTTAGTGAACCTTTATCGTATCAAGATCCTGAAAAAGATACTGATCAATATAGAAAACACGATTCCCAATTACAGTTCTATTCTGATGCGGAGGACATTTTCTGTCCCAGTCCACTACCATTACCAAATTATAATTTAGGTCTTAAATACGATAGTCAATACAGTCACTACGGTCCAAAACAGTCGCAGATTAATTTTGATGCATTTTCGTCGGATAGTACGTTTGACAATGAAATTTATCATGTGACACTGTACAAAGATTCAGTCTATGACGACTACGGGTTCAGCGTCAGTGACGGTCTTTATGAGAAGGGCGTCTATATTAATAGAATTCGTAAAGGTGGTCCTGCTGATATGGTGGGGATGCTAAAACCATATGATAGAATAATACAAGTAAATGATACCAAAACCCAGGATTTTGATTGCTGTCTAACGGTACCACTAATAGCATCAGCTGGTGATCGGATAGATTTGGTAATCGTTCGCAACCCGTTCATTATTACGAATTCACAAGATAATTTAAGCCGTACTTCATTCTCGCCCAATAATAATACCATAACAAAAACTTTATAATGTATAAATATAGATATGACTGGTCATAATTACCTAAATCGTTTTAACTATTTCAGTACAGTTTTGTTGGTAATATAATATGTATAAATAATTTAAACGTAATTAATACATACCCATATTACAAGAGCGGTGTGACATTTGTTGTTGACATTCGCGCAGGCTATGAAAACTTGACAAGAAAAATTTGGTCAACATGCAAAATCATCGTGTCATTATCATTAAAATTCTAGTTAATTCATTCGTTATTAATTAACGAGTAATTATGGCATGTTGCGTCCCAGATAATTGTTTACAAATAGCACGACAAATTTGCCAGGTCAGTGGGTAAGTTATATGAGATCCCGTGTAGACATAAGACCGTGACACTTTTTGTCAAACTAACTTCAAACAATTACAGGCGTTGCAAAAAACGGGTATGTAGTGCGCCGTGCAATTCCTGTGGGCCATGCAGTCCACTCTTTCCACCTTGCTATCCATGCCCTTCAAATCCTTGCGGACCATGTAATTTTTACCAGCCTTGTGGACCCTGTTTTCCTTGGTGCACGCCTTGCGATCCCTGTGGTAAATCATGCAGTCCAGTTGGCAATTGTCGTCCTTGTAGCCCATGTGGTCCTTGTGTACCATGCGGTCCTTGTGCTCCATCCGGTCTTTGCGGACCCTGTGGTCCATGCAAATCGCCTGATTCTTGCAAACCGTGTGCTCCTTGCGGACCTTGCGGTCCTTGTGGCCCTTGCGGTCCATGCGGCCCTTGTGGCCCATGTGGGCCTTGTGGTCCATGCGGTCCTTCTGGGCCCTGTGGTGCATGCGGTCCTTGCGGGCCCTGTAGTTCTTGTGGTCCTTGCGGTCCCTGTGGTCCTTGTGGCCCATGCGGACCATGTGGTCCTTGCGGGCCGTGTGGTCCTTGTGGACCTTGTGGTCCATGTGGATCGTGTAGTCCTTGCGGGCCTTGTGGACCATGCGGGTCTTGTGGACCTTGTGGACCTTGTGGTTCCTGCTCACCCTGTAGTCCATTTGGATATTGCGGACCTTGTGGAGCGTGTGGGCCTTGCGGACCTTGTGGTCCATGTTTACCATGCGGACCTTGTGGTTCTTGTCCACCATGCGGACCTTGTGGTCCTTGTCCAGGATACGGTCCTTGTTATGGTAAATTTAGTAGAATGCTCAACATAAAACATCATTTCTCAAACTATTTTTACACAGGGTGCTAAAACTAAATCTACAAAAAAACGCATGTGTCTAGAATTTTAAACATCAATTATCGCAATTGCCATGATCACATAACAACTCATATCACAATGACAGAATATCATTTCATGTACCCGAAGAAAAATCATTAGTTTGCATCGAGAACCAATCACTAATGAAAACATTATAACAACATAATAACTACTCATCAAGATAAGGTAAGTAAGTAAAACTACTTCGAGCTCACATTAACGTTATTGAATATTCTAGCCAATGGAAATTATACAACTTATTATTTAATAATCTCTCTAAATCAACTATCACTATGCCTTGCATCGGCACATGTAGGCGCGCACAATGTGGAAAGGGTGGTCCTTGTGGAAATTCGCCAATCCATTCACCGTGTGATTTACTTTGTCCACCAATGGGCACAAAATTACATTATAGCGGGCGATGTAATCCTTGCTGTAAACTCTGTGATCCTCGAGTAGCAGCACACACCAGATGCTGCAATACCCCCATACCTCAACTAAGGAAAGGCTGTTGCTAATATTTAATTTACAAAGATGAATGCCTAACAAATATTAGTAAATATTGAATAAACTTCGATTGCAAACTAAATTTTTATATAGTCTCCCTTATTTAGTAACTTTTATTTAATTGGTTGAAACATTCAAGCATTTTATGAAATATAAACATAGCAAACTTTGCTTGGGTTGTCATGGTACTTAGACAGTAATTTTTACTGTCATTTCGTTTGATCTACTCGTGTAACATCATCAAAATTTTCAGTTCTTCATTTTTCAATAACAAAATCTCACAATGGCATCAAGCAACGATTGTGATACATTCGACCGACTCATGGCCCCATTTTCCAGTCTCATCCACGGTGAAGGGTAAGTTTATTGCGGCTTAACTTCAGCTCCACCTTGCCTTTTTGTTCCCTTGCGTGTAAATAGGGCCATCGAAGATACTCATGTGCACCAGTTATCTGGAAGATACTGGTTGTACGGCAGTAGAATCAATTTTTGTGCCGCAGTCACTCCAACACCCTGTCCGCAACAACCACGAGGAATATGCACATGTGGCTTACCGATTTGTTATTATCAGCCTCCCTATTTTCAAACAGACGTATATCGACGCTTAACTGAAAACGAAAACAGACCCATACAACCCGATAATCCAAAGTGTCATTAACGGATTATTTCCTATGTCACAGAAATGACTTTGGAGGCGAAATTGGCCTCAACGATCCGTCCGATGACGCTGGCATCCATTTACTAGGGTGCTGTAAATGGTGTGTAGACTACACAAGAGCTAAAAGGCCAAAGCCGGACCAGACAATGTTATGTGGACCAATTGGTCCAGCTTCTTATCAATTAAATGTATGCATGTGTAAAGAAACTTAGATAGTAAACATTAATTCGACATTTAGTTTCAGCAACGAGTTTATTATGCATGCACACATCCAGCAAGTAGATATTGTAATTTTTATAACGGCTACAATGTAGATTGGCATCCAAGATGCTAACTTTCATTAGTTATCGTGGATGAGACTGGACACATTATGAGGTTTAACTCACTAAAGGCCTGCTTCGCTTCATTTTTACGCAAATAAATATTTACAAACAAATAATTCCTTCTTTTTATAGTAAATTAATTTTTATTGTATATATTAATCACATTTAAGGCCTTGGCAACTGCACATTTTTTGCGAATAGGAAATGGATTGTAACATGTAGTTCTTATCATACTGCAATCAGTGTTGTACCCATTATAGAAATTATCAAAGCGAACGGTACTCCTGAATACGTATGCCCGTACAATAGGTTTGTCACCCTCGTGAGCAAATGCACGTCTAAAATTAATTATCATTTATTAACACTATACTATAAATCTTTGTTTAGCACATATATTATTACACATTAGAGCAGCAAGCCATTTAAATGCTGATTAGTTAATTTATACTGGAATTTAAATCGTCTAGCGTTGACACCCTAATAATATATTTGACTACATAATTAATACAAACAAAGTGCAACCAATAATACAAGGCCATCTCAAAATATTTAATTTTGAAAAAGACGATAAGTTTACGTGCACAAATTTGATAATAAGTACTCATCTTATCATCAATTGTACTCAAAATATATTTAATCGTTTTTACAACAATTAAAAAATCATATTAATATCTCTTCTTATCTCTTCTGATATCGATATGATTCTTAAAACCTACTTAGAATGTCTTCTGGCATGAAGCGTCTTCTGAAATGGGAATTGAATAAGAAAATTGATCAAGGCTTTATATTACTTAGGAGAGTTGAATGTTTCATCCACAGAGTACGCTTCTACATTAATATAAATTTCAACTTGAAACGAAATTGGACAAATTACCTAATTCATGTTGGTTAGTCTTCTATTACCGCTGGTATATTTTTAGATAATTTATAAAATAATTATATTTACATTCTCGATTAAATATAATTTGTGGCGCTAAAAGCGCAATGACGTAGCATGCGCGCCAGCATTCACGATTGGCTCACCGGGCCTTCCTCGAACTAACTGCTTTCGGTCTGAACAGACCATGATAATGGCGGCTTATCGTATGGATCGGTCCGATCAGAGCAAATAATATTCGAGAAATATCCATGATTTTATGCACCATCAATTCTTATGCAATTTAAATAAACTAAACAAACAGTCTCTAAATTCATTATACAGCAATATTTATCAAGAATAGCGAACGTTTTCTCGACGACGTCGGGTCGCAGTTCAGGCGAACATTTCAATGGCGAGCTAAAATCTAAGTTATTCGGGAACGGGTTAATCAGTGCTGTGAATGTGCGATCAACAATAGTGCTTCTGTGAAAGAAAATTATATCTTGGGAAAACTTGTGGTGAGTACAAAATTCAGAAATTTTTCTTTCATCAACATTATAAATAATGACCCACCCAAGTACCATCATTGCGCCATTGTAATCTTGTCAAATGTCAAAACATTTGACCTTCTTAGTGGTCCAAAAATCGCAAGAAATATTGTGCTAATTCCCAACAAAAGGTTTAATTAAGTGTGTTCTTAATTTTCCTGGAATATTGATAACAACTTAGAATTATACCACCAGAATGCCTGTCAAGTCATTTCTACCTAACCTCAAATCGGTGATTGCTAGGGCAAACGTCAGTGCACGAAGAACGTTTTAAACAAAAACTATGGAGTATTATAATAGTGTCTAATTCAGCATTTAGTTTGTTTTGTGATAGTTTCGGAAAGCTTGCATTTGGGTACAAAGATCTTGTGGATATTGCATCAGTTACATAGTGTTAAATGAATCACTCTTCACTTGGCCCCAGGTGTTGATATTTTCACTCATAAATCGTTGAAATGAAACAAGTTCGTTTCGCGTGTTTGCTTAGCATTAAAATCTCAATAATCGTTTCAATTTAAATGACCTGTAAGTGCAATAGGATAGTTTGTTATGATGCTGATAACAGTGGGTGCTTGCAGCAAACATCTAGCACCGAAGAATATGTGTGCTGGAACCTTCTTGCTGCTGCATTAAAATGGAGAAGGTTCGTCATGGTAACAAACACACATCGAATCGTGAAAAGCGGCGTGCTTCGAAAAAACGAAAGTCACATGAGGCAAATGGTAATTCACCAAAGAGCTCATACTCATCTAGCCTTTCCAAACCTCTTGTAGAATACTCTGATGTAAGCTCAGAAGATCTCTCAGGACCAGAAGCAGGTGAAATCCAAAGTGAGGGTGACATTACACTTAGTGATGAGGATGACCTTGCCATGAATAACTCATCAATGCATCGTAATCATCATGGGAGGCAGGCCAGGTATGGTGTAGCAACCGAAGACGACTATTACGCGCGACAGCACGTGCATCGTGCTAGACCAAGAACCATGGATCGAAACTTGGCACCGTTGTCAACGTCACCTGTGCCAGCCCACAATGAACGTAAACATTCAGTCTCATCCAGATCATCGCGATCCAGTGATTTGCGTCATCGGCGAAAAGTGGAAGTTTCACCGCCGGTAGAGTATCGTGCAGTATTACAGTCGCCCTCCTACGAGTACGATCTGGACAGAAAAAAGCGGAAGAAGAAGGAGAAGAAGCACAAAAAAGAGAAGAAGGCCAAGAAAAAAAAGAAAAAGAAGCATCGGTCACGGAGCACCAGCTCAAGCAGTGGAGAGAGTGCTTCCGATTCGGCAGAGGTTGTCGAAGATTCTACCAAGGTGTCACCAGCCGAAAAGGAACCGCTCTCAGATTGGGAGCAGAATGTGCCAGAACCAGAAGCATACACGGAAGATAAAATTTCCGCATGCTCGCCTGTATCAAATGAGTCCGATTTGGCATTATCGCCTGCCGTTGAGGACGAAAAGTCTTCAAGCGTTGATGGCCGGCCAAAGACGCCTCCTTTAAATGAATACAAGATAAGTAGAGATTCGCCACATACACCCCCAATTGCGGTGCGGAATTCCAAGGCTGAAGACAATGCGGATAGGTACCGAAGTCCCGCGGACTATAGGGATGGTCATCGGGATAAGAAACACATTAGTCCGGGCTCTCCTTACAGAAATCCAAGTCCCGAACGTTATAACAGGTATTTGTTTCAAATTGAAAATTGAAACAGGCATCGAACGTAATCTCTCTAAATTTTAGGTCATTATCGCCAAGTGGACGTCGTCGCCGTGAGTTATCCCACTCTTCGTCGTATAAGCACTCTTCATCAAGTAGCAACAGCAAATATCGTAAAGAACGCGATAAAGTCAAGCGTCGTCTGAGCCGTTCTCCTCATCGTAGAAGAGGTTCTCGTTCTCCATCTTCCAGCTACAATCGGAAGACGAGCTACAGTCGATCGCCTGTACGTAGCAAACGTATGCGTTCTCGTAGTCCACGAAGAGCAACACCACCACGTCGTAGCGGCGATAAGCGTAGTCCCTCACCGCATTCCATTCGCTCTTCACAGCTCAAAAACAAAATCACTGATACGAGCCTTTTCGCTGAGCTCGTTAAAGACAAGCATAAGCGTGCCCTGGAACTTAAAAAGTTGGAACAGAAATTAGTGACGAAACCAGCGGAAGAAAACAACGCGAATATAAATACAAACTGTGTATCAGTTGATTTAGCAACAGTTGATGAAGTCGATGTAAGTAAACAGGATAATACAGAAGCTGTGCCTATGGATATCGATACTATACCGATACCATGTGAGGATAACAGCATTATAGAAACGCCTCCAATAATTGGCGATGGGCTCGGAATGTATAATGCGAATAACGGTACTACTACTACATCTTCTAATACTGGAAATGGGGTCACGGATAATCCTCCTTTACCCCCAAGCACAGTTCCTGACAAATTGATAGCCGCTCATTTGGATAATGTAGCTGCTGATACACCACCACGTACCAAAAAGACGAAGAGTATAACAAAACTCCCGATGCCACCGGGCATAAAGCAGCAAGATCTGGAAGCTATCGAATCCCCACCGAGTCGTACACCTAGTCCACCACCAAAGCCACGTACGCCGCCCAGAAAGGGTATTATGAATTTGCCAATGCCACCTGGTAAGTCAAATCAATTAATCTAAAATGTTGTGCATTAAGCAATTTGCATTAGTTGTATCAACAGGCGCTGATGACCTTAGCGGGGATGAAGATGCTATCACGCCGCCACGTGATGGAGTCAAAGAGCGTCGAATGGCCAAGCCTAAGCTGAAAAGACCAAAGATACTCAAGCGAAGAGGGTCGCGTTCTTTGCAGGCCACTACACGTTCAGACTGGGGTGAACGCTGCGTTGACGTGTTCGAAGTAATTAATCAAATTGGCGAAGGCACGTACGGGCAAGTCTATAAAGCTCGTGACGTACAAGCGGATATTCTAGTTGCACTGAAAAAAGTGCGCTTGGAGAATGAGAAAGAAGGATTTCCTATTACAGCTGTTCGTGAAATTAAAATTTTACGCCAGCTTAATCACAAGAATATTGTGAACCTGAAAGAAATAGTGACTGACAAACAAGATGCTGTAGATTTTAGAAAGGCAAGAAGATGGTTTGTCTTATTATTCTAGTTCGGCATTAATATTTGTAATTTTTAGGATAAGGGATCATTTTATTTAGTTTTTGAGTACATGGACCACGATTTAATGGGACTTCTAGAATCCGGTATGGTTGATTTTAATGAATTAAACAATGCTTGTATCATGCGCCAATTGCTGGATGGTTTGAATTATTGCCATAAGAAGAATTTTCTTCACCGAGATATAAAATGCAGCAACGTTTTGATGAATAATAAGTGAGTAAGATTTATTTTCATTAAGAACATTCTATTTAATCTTGCATAATAGGGGCGAAGTAAAGCTGGCTGATTTTGGATTGGCGCGCCTTTACAATGCTGAGGATAGACAACGGCCATACACAAATAAAGTGATTACTCTATGGTACCGACCCCCTGAATTGCTACTTGGGGAAGAACGGTATGGGCCTGCCATTGATGTCTGGTCGTGTGGCTGCATTCTTGGTGAACTCTTTTGGAAGAAACCATTATTTCAGGTATTTTAAGAAAACATATTGGTTGGTTGTCGCAATATCTTTTTTATATTATGAATGTAGGCGAATATTGAAATGATGCAATTAGAAGTAATATCACGTTTATGTGGGACTCCGACGCCAGCTGTCTGGCCAACTGTGATCAAACTGCCGCTCTTTCATACTATTAAACCAAAAAAGCTGCACCGTAGGCGTATTCGCGAGGAATTTATGATGATGCCCTCGTCTGCCCTAGATCTGCTTGATAGAATGCTCGAGTTGGATCCGGATCGGCGCATAACTGCCGAGGATGCGCTTAAATCTGAGTGGTTGCGCAACATCAATCCCGAAAGGTTTGCGATTGTGCTTACGTGTAGATCTACAACTTGCTAATGCCTTGATTGTTATAGAATTTCTGCGCCTGAACTGCCTACATGGCAAGATTGTCATGAGATGTGGAGTAAAAAGCGCAGAAGGCAAATGCGTGATCAGGAAGCCATGGCAAATTTACCCCCTGGCGGGTATGTATTTGATGTTGATGAATGATTTATTTGCGAATGGATTGGGTAGATGAGCACGCGGCTTACTTATTTTAGTAGGTGTATTGTTTTGTTTGATTTACTTTTATTATTTTTGTTTCAAGACGGTGAATCCCATCGCATTTCTGTTGCATCAATTCAATTTTTAAACACCTCAGCGCTGGGCGAATGTGATCAGTTTTTAAAGAGATAAAATCTTTCATTCGGTAAATGAATAATGTCATTTATGTGAAAGTGGTCATTTGTTTTGAATGAAAACTGTTAGTGATAACAAGTTAACCCAGTATAGTGGACGGATTCAACAAAATACTGGAGTGCTAAAAAGAAAGGGATTTTACAATATTAATGATGTGCTCTGACTTGATTAATTTTATAAAGAAATGAAAGAACAGTGAGATAAACAGATAGTTACAATAATTAAAATTCCAAGCAAATTTTAGTAGAAACCATTTGTTAATATTTTAATGAATTAAATTTTTTTCATATGTACATATATGATGAGTTGTCAATATTAAAAAAAACGAGAGACCTCTTTTAGTAATGGCACTTCATAATTATGTGAAATTATCACATAGCATCGTGGGAAGCTTACAATCTTATTTTCTTTCTAGACGACAAAGATAATTTGTTTTAAATTACATATTAATTTATAGTTTGTAAATACCTAATTTAATTTGCAATATGTAAATAAATTTGAAGCGCCCATTCTAAAACATTCTTATTTTTGAGTTTATAGTGCACTTTGTAGATTGTTTTGAGATGACAATTATTTTGCAAAAATTTGAGATCTTATGAATGTTTATTGCTGCTCGGCCAGTTCATCGAAGAGTATGAAGATGGAAGCGTATGATACGGCTGTTTTGTCCTACGCGTTAGCTACTGCTGCATGTAAATTGAAACCAGGGTTATTGGGCATTGCGCCCAACATTCCTGGACCCCGCAGTGTTCCCATGTCCTCTACGGAAGAATCACACACCCCGCCCGCGCCCCGAAACAATAGCAATCTTAAACAGGATCAGGACGCATTGATGAAAATGCTTGGAACATTGAAACAGTCATTTTTAAGCAAAGTGCCCGTGCACTTACCCCAATTGCTTGAAATGTGCTCGCTGAAACAAGTAAACTATATAATACTTTTCATTTCAAGATATCTATTTAAAATATTGCTATTTCTAGGTGGACACTCAATGTATTGTACTATTAGATGGTCTTCAAAGCGAGTTGCGCCAAGTCTGTAAAGCGCATCCTGGAAAACCATATTTCCTCGTACTCAGTGATCGTAAGTAGCAGCTATGTTTATACGTAAAACAATTAATATTGCAAATGATATATGAATGCATTTATTATAGATGATGAAGTACAGATATGTGGGCTATTGAAGAAGGACTCTATTATAAAAATTCTTGCAGAATTGTACAGCAAGTTTGCACTGATAGACACGGCAAATTTCTTACGCTCCTATGTTTTATCTTAATAGAGTAATGTTCGTAAGCAGATTATTTAAGTAGAAATGTATATTGAGCAAATGATATATATGAACAATAAAATAAATTTTGTAAATAGGATCCTCTGAAATGAAAGGAATTACATCAAATATCATTATCTGAAATACTGTCATTTGGACATTGAAATGTCCTCGTTAATATTGATCTAACATTTAAGTTCTATACAGAAGATTTACAAAGAACATGGCCGTAGAATTTTTTATTAAAAATCTTTGCGCTGAAATTCTACAGACAGCTAGACGCGAGGATATCGAGTGTCACCAGAATTTTATACTATATTATGTGAGTGAATATTAAATAAAATTTCCATCTATAAGTTGAACTATTTCGTAGCTCACTTTGCTTGCTTACGATCCAATATGGAATCTTCATCCTAAAATGAAAGAAATAAATCGGATTGATGCATTGAGATTGATTAATTATGTGATTACAAAGATGCGTAATCAACATTGCCCATGCATCATTGCATTAAAGATGCAATTTTATTTTCATTGCAACTTTAAACCAAAGGAAGAAATCGTTGAATTAGAAAAATCAAATTTTCATGTACGTCTGCGGCCGCTAATTGACGATATTGTAGAATCTGTCCCCGAAAAACCTTCAGATTACGATTTATTATTCAAGAAAATTATTTATTATTGTATGTTGTGGAAGGGCCTTGGCAATCCGACAATTGAGCCGGTCTATCGAGAAGCTTATTTTGCAATGTTATCAATTATGGATCAATCAGATTTACAAAAATTTGTGCAACTTGATGAAGAGGATAAGCCACATGAATTAGACGATTATGCAAATATATGTGCAGGGGTACGCATATTCAACTGGGCAACAAAAAAGGCTAGCGAAGGAGTGGAAGATTGTAAAGTAACATTACTAAATATGAGGACCATTATAGTTTTTGTTTTTAGTACCAATACTTTTTGTGCAACTTTTGAATAGCTGCAAACAAGATGCGACTAATAAACTAGCCGGTTATTTAAATAAGTTGGATATTTTAACAACTGCACTAGATTTGTGTTTTGTTATTGAACAAACCATAGTCGTCAAAGATGACGGAGATGAGGGCATTGAATATGTACAATCATGTATTGTTCCTGAAGGAATTGAATATGATGAAATAGAGAACTTCAAAGATAATGTAATTGTGTTTCGAGAACTTGAAGGATTTGTGAGGTAAGGTAATTGAATATTTTAATACATGGCCCATTATGATTCTTTTGAAGAAAACTTTTAAATACGATCGACGAATTAGAAATGAATTACGAAAATATAAATGTGCTTTTTAACGAGTGTCTGGAAAAATTTCATAATCTTGCATTTTTAAATGCGGGAGTGCCAACATATATAATATTTGTATGTAAAATTCAGTTAGTGTTGTATATAATGCGTCTAAGAATTTTCTATTTTAGCCGTTGTTTTTTGAGTTGGATAAACTTTGGGAATTATATCATGAAGTAATAATTTATGTGAGAAAAATGCAAGATATATTGCAAAATCTAGAGTTGTATATTAAAGATTGCAATATAAACTATGATAGATTGGAAACTATTATAGGATATGGCGAAGTGTTAACTGATCAAGAAAGATTGCAGGTGCATGGGAGCACATCCTTAGAAGAAGAAATGAATGATCTTCACGTAATAACGCCACAAAGCGATAAATTTGATTTGGATAATATTACTTTAGAGGTATGTTGCAATCACAGAAACACTAGCTGTTTAATTCTGCGTTCTTGCAGTTTTTAGGATTCGACCTGTGGAGATTGGTGGAATCTCAAGGAGCGTTAATTCCAGGAAATCCAAATTTGGGTATTCTTGTGTTTGACGATAAATATTATGCGTTTTCGTGTTATAATAGTGCTTTCATGTTTTCCTTACGACCGCAGCGGTAAACGAATACTTCTCAGTATGTTCTAAGTAATACACTTCCCTTGCAGGTGCCTTAATGAAGGACTTGAGCTGGCGCGCAAAAGAAGTGAATTAATTCCGTTGCTATCGTTAGAGCAACGGCTAAGTGAAGTACAGACAATCAAACAGTAAGTCGAAGTGTAAGAAATTATTTGATTACTAATCTTTTTCTTTTAGATTAGTTTTGGATCAGAAAACGACTGAATCTAATGTAGCTCTTAGTAACGCAATGATTCAAACTGATACACATGCGCCAAAGGTTGTTGACAAAATCTACATGTGGAACATTTGGGACTATAAGCGGGAAGCATTGCTTTTAGCAAATATTGCAAAGCAAAAAACACACTCCACTGAAACTAAGAGTGGTACTAACTTGTGTGCATCTACACAGACACAGAAGATGGTTGATGTAGCATCGCAAACAAAACGTGATTGCTACACAAATACACATCGACCGCTTACTTATTTCTTCGGATTACGCGGACGTAAAGATGATAAACAATTCATTTTGGACCTAACACGTCCACCACAAAAGTAAAGACACTATAGCAAAGTTTTGGGGATAATAATAATATTGTAAATATTTCCTTCTACTACAAATGACTTACTTTAATCTTTAAACTGATATGCGCTTTACAATACAATTTCGTACGCAGCACATATCGTTATTTGCAATTACAATTTGTCAAAACACACATTTCCGAAGTATTAATACATTAAAAATTCTCGTCTCCACGTCTTTGAACATTAATGACATTTACATATTTATATGATTAATTATTAGTGCCCAAATATACGAAAATTTTAATTTCAGGGAAGCCACACGCCCATTAAGTGTGTGCATGACTTGGAAATAGTTCTTAGTTTATAGAATTTTGTTTCATTGACACGAAGTGATGTTTTAAACACACATTAGCAACCGGGAACACATGAATGATTTTACTTAATTTACTTAGAACTGAAAATTAGACTTAATTCCTATCATGTCTAACCGAGAGCGTCATTGCGAATGCATTCTGCATACTGTCATAACAATATTATTACATTCAGTGTTATCAATGAGCAGGTGCATTCGATTAAACTCACGTAACTTAAAAATTAAACAGTCTATGATGCAATTGCCAGCACATACGTTTGTTTGTAAATAACTTGAACATTTAGTGAGTGAAAATCAAATGAAAATAAAGTGGCAAGTTGCACGCACAACTTTTCAGCCAGAGAAATGATTCTTAAGATACTTCATCATGCCGAATGTGCGGAATCTCTTGACGCCCATGACATTGAACAATGCATCATCACAAATGGCATACTGTTTGTTTTTCGGATCGTACAGATTGCGTTCTTTGATGATGGACCATACCTTTCTAACTACTTCATGACGTGCCATTATATCTTTGCCGACGAGAGCTGCCAATTCTGGAGAAAGTTTGAGTGCCTTGGTATAGCCTCCACCTTTAGCTCCACCACCCTTGGCACCGCCACCAGCTTTACCCTATTTTACACAAAATAATTTCAATTTCCATCACTGGAGCAATTGTCAACTACTTACAGATTTTTTTGCGGAAGCTGTTCTCTTTGCCTTTGCCCAATCTTCGCCACTGTCTGAGTCTGATTCACTAGCCTCTGAATCACTTCCAGCCTTGCGCTTTTTTGCCGCTGGTTTTTTCCCGGTGGAAGACCGCTTGGCAGGCTTCTTCTCTTCTTCTTCTGAGTCTTCCTCATCATCCTCAGGTTCATCTTCTTCCTCTTCATCCTCCTCATCATCAGAGCTCTTTTTACCCTTCTTTTTGTCTTTGCTTACATATTCCATGACAAGTTCCTCTATTTCTTTTTTGCGCGCCTGCAATTTGCAGTCCAGCTTTTCCTCAAGTTCTTGGCGCACATTTTTTGCAGATGTATCAGCAAGATTGGCACCTTTTAGAATTACTGTAAAATAAGGTCATTCGTTTATAATTGTTCGCCACATCCAAAATTGCATTAAAATACATTTATAGATGTTAGAATATCTAGTTGAATTTATTGACTTATTTACTACAAATGTTTCTCTCGAGACGATAAAACGCAATAAATATAGTGAAAATCTGGGTGATAAGTACCTAGATAAATAGGAAATAATTTTCTAGAACAATTTTGTCCACAGTACTTCACGTTTAAAATCGTAAATTCAGAAATATTCGCAATACAATCCGCGACGTCTATATAGATATGATACGTTTGGCTTCCCTATGGCCATTGTTTGTAAACGCGAACTAAGCAGCCAACACGTACGGTGCATAAGAGAAAAACGTCAAATTTTCGTCAGACACAGAAATTCCGAATGATGAAATGATTAATTGCACAATCACCAGTTGGTATTTTGCATGTCCCAAATATTATTACTAATAAATTACATAAATATAAGCACTTACCGGCAATTTCCTTACGGAGCACGTCCTTTGAGATGTCAGCCATGTCGAAGAGTGAGTTCGAATCGTTTGGAAAAAGATAGAAGACTGCTGCACGATCCGGTTTCCGATAATGTTTCGGTTCTTATCGTAAAGCGTATGGTGCTGCACTCTTTTTTGATTAATTATTTTAAAACTTTACAATTATTCTAATTTTTGAATTATACAAATTCTATTTTAAGAATAAAGTTTTCATCTATTTCAGATTGTCAGTACTGTTTATACAATTAATTCAATTTTTTGAAATAGGCAACTAATTTCTCTCGGTTTAGAGTTTCAAACGTCTGTGTTAAACATCAAATTTTAAAATGTTATAATATTTAGTAATCATGTCATCAGCCAATTTCATTTATTACCATAATAAATCTCAAATCTTCAACTCAAAATAAAGTAAGAATTAAATTTTGTCTTACGAAAGCAATGAATTCAAGAGACGGTGACTCAAATTCGAGCATACCAAGCAGCTACAAGATTAAACCTAAAATAGTTGGTTAGAATAAAAAATATTTCTTTATACTAACATGTAACTTTGCAGTATATTCCACATAGGTATGATCGACTAGAAAACCAGATTAACGCAATGTTACATACGCAAAACAGTCGACCTGTCCAGGGATTTAAATTAAATAATTCCGATACAACCGAAATTTCTAATATATCTACCGAAGACCTACGAGATCAATTGATTGTACAAGTGGATGATACATATGTGCAGCACGTGCGCTTGCTAAAACAAAAACAAACAAATCGTCCAAGCCAAGCAATAAATGGTGAATTCAATTCTCAGAGAGCAAAGATATCAAAACGAGACAGCCAGTATTGTCAATGTCCACAGAAAAAAATATTATCTGCAGACACGCAAAACGAGACCGTGAAAGAATTAAAAGTGATTGAAATATTCTCCAAGCCGTCAAATGAACGAAACCAGCGCAGTAAAAGTCTTAATAGCAGACCAACATCAAGTAGTTTAAATTCCGATAGTATTGAGCTTTCTACGAATGTTTCAAGTACTTGCATATTTAGTTTAAACGAATTAATAACTGAGCTAAATATGAACAAAGACATTGCCACTTTAATCAACCGCTTTTGGAAGACAAAATATGACGATTTACAGCAAAATATTGTGGCTTTCCAAGAATTGGAAGAGCGCACAGCACAACAATGCAACTTCTTGAAACTTATTCGCCAAAATGAAAGACAGCATTGTAAATTATTAAATTTGATTGATGATTCGATTCTTTCGTCAAATTGTTCAACGACGCAAATGTTAAAAGATTCATTGGCAAATCGCTTCAAACAAAGTTGCGAGTTGTTGCGCACTTGTGACGAACTAAATAATAAAATTGTCACCAATCAAAAAACGTTACGGAATTTTCACAGATCCAATAGTGAACTTGCTAAAGAGCTCTTCAATTGTCTCGAACAATTTAATGCCGCCGTTACAACGAAGGAAAAGCAAGAAACGCAATCGACGAGGGATACCATTGAAGGACTCAAAAAAGTTTGATTTATGATTTTACTAATTATTGATTAGCAATTTGCAAATTGTAGGAACTTGCAGATAGTAAACACACTAACGAAAAGAATGCACAATGGGCATGCGAACAAGGTGTGGAAAATAAGCAGTTGAAATTGAGAGTTGCCACGCTCTCTCAAAGGAACCGAGAAGATATGGAAGTGATTAATGATTTGAAGAAGCAGCTTGAATATTTCAAGAAAAATATGAACAACATTTCAAAACCTTTTGCACACGCATGCACAAATACCGAGTGAGTTTTGATGTGTTCATTTATAAGTTAATTACTGAATTTTTCCTTAGAGAGAATTTATTGTTAATGCTTAGATCGTCAGAATCGGATGAAGCTCCAAAACTCTTAAATGACTTGGGCATTGTATTACAAACTCAGCGTTCGCGGATTCAAGAATTAATGTCATTAGCTGGTCATTCTAATTCATTAGCACTAAATGAAACGAATCATCTGGAATTAGTATGTAACCAACAAAACTTTTATATACTTAATATTCCTTTACCTGTTGATAGAATGAAAACTTGAAACATACACGTAAAGAAATGGAAGAAGTGCGACAACGTTATGTTTTAATGCAACGTGATGTAAAAAGAATGGCAAACGAACTAACGTTAAAAGAAAATTCTAATAAAACTCTCCAGAGTGAGGTTCAAACACTTACGTAAGCAGAGCCAAGTAATAGTTGGGATTATTAAATAAATTGGCAATGTTTTTAGCAAATCTTTAAAAGAGAACGTTGATAGATGCAGTTTATATCAACAACGACTGAAACAGCATGAAATTGAACTCGCTAAACGTGATATTATGATTTCGGTAAACCATCAGGAACTTAGAAAGGAGAAAGAAGAAAAGGAACAACTAAACAATTTAATCAAAGTAATTGAAATTGATTTGTGAAATATGTATAAGATTTTACTGTCAACTCTTTATTTGAGGAGCTTGAAGAAGAGAAATCACGTATTCAAGCCGAATATGATGTAACTCGTAGCGACCTATTGCATCAAGAAGATATTATTTTAAACCTGGAGAAAACCTTTCACTTACAACAACGCGAATTTGAACAGCAACGTGAGATTGTCGATTATGAGAAAGAGCAAGCACTACGCGCTGCACATTTTGCGACCAACAAATTGATGAAGACGATGGAGGATTTTCAAAAACAACATGATAATCATTCGCATATTAGAATTGTGTTGACGCGATTACTTAAGGAAAAGGACGAGCAACTTAAGTCCATTATCGATAAGGTGATTTGTAATTGAGAAGCCGATTAATTAAATTTTATTGTTCCCTTGCGCGTTTCAGATGTCTTCATTGGCATTTGATCCGCGGAAGATTATCGATGCTTTTGAGAAGATAACTCCAACTTGGAATTCATGTACGGAGTTGGAGGGTATTGAGAGTCCGGATAGTTTTCAATCGGCTGTTACTCTTACGATCGATGGTGATGCATCAATGGCAAATACATTGAGCAAATCCGTTACAATAAAGAACAAATTACAATCGCACGTCGCTTGCATTCAAACTGTTCCAGGATTTACATCTGAACAAGGAGATGCACATAATTGGTATGATGCCGCTAAAGTTCATATTGAGAAGTTCCAAAAAGAGTGCGATTATTACTCTAACAAAATGCAACGACACAATTCGATTTTTTAAGAAGATTTTTAAATATTTGAGATCGAATCAGGTAGGATTAATGATGACGTCCAACTATGTAAATTTCATATTATTTCAAATATATTTCTATTAGTTTAGAGCCCATCTGAATAATATATTCAAATGGATTGGCCATTATATGCTCATTTAACAGTTATTTCACGTGTCCGTTGTTTAAATATCTTTAGTAAGAAAAAGTTAAGTAAATTTAATAACAGTTAATAACTGAATAAGTTAAGTATAAATGGACAAACAAGTTGCTGTTTTTTTGTCAGAGTAACACAGAGAATATCATTGAACAATTGTGCAAAAGTGTCGGAAATTTTATTTATTGTTAAAACACGTGCCTATATAATTTGCTATTCAACTCATGTAAATTTAAATGACACGTTCGGAATTATTTTTAGAATGGACATGGACATTGAATTGAGTTTGCTTGCTTATATTTCATCACTGAAAATAAATAGGATTTTGAAGAAGCAATGATTAATTATTGCACTAATATCCCGTCGGTTATGCGTGACAGCAATAGCTAATTGCTAGTACTCGATAATTGAGTGTGTCATTGAGAAATATTAATTTTTATTTGTGTAAATTGCATACGACATATTAACATGTTCATTGCTTTATTATTAGTTGAAATTATATCTCAGCACTCTGATTCAAAAAAAAAACTATTTATATCAAATTTGATATAAGTAAATTTATGAGTAATAAGGAAAATAAATAATGAGTATCGCCAAAAATTCCAGTAGATACAAGATTGAATTGCTAGAAATATTGCTGACTAACCTGAATAATAATACTTATAAAAAAACAACTTATCGCATAAACAAACGACAATAAATTAGAATTTTTCTTAACTGCAAGAACTGCATTACACTTGCCATAAATTAAATAGCGCTGCACGGGTAAATATATCGAAAGAACACGTAATAATGTATAATAGTGATAATAAAACGGTGGGATAATAATAATACGAAGCGTAATTCGAGGTCAAGCATGAAATAAATCTATACACGATAAGTTAATACCTATCAACTGCATCGCATGTAGGTACGCGGTCAACATTGAGAAGTCATCAATTAATTAATTACTCGTCAACATAGTTTGAACTTGAATAGAGCTAAATATTTCAAAACGCTATGTACTCAATAATAAAATATACACTTTATCAAACAAGTGATCTCATTGAGGAATTTCTGTTTATAAAACGAAGTAAGTAATTTATTTCCAATAAACGGATGACAAATAAGCATCGCATGCGCAAGTTTTTAAATATGGATTTTAACGATAGTGCGTAATGTAATTTTTTGAAAGTGCAATTTCCGCGGCATATTTCGTTATTAACTTGCGGTTGTAATTATAAACACACATGTGTATTCTGCAAAATCTCTCAATGGGCTGGATGGAGAGGCCATGCTCGTAAAAAACGCACAATGACATCGCAAAGAATCTTTACAAACGCGCGCTATTTATACGCTGGTAACGACGCGCTGATTGTACACTGTTTTTACAGCCGTCTATCACTCAACTTCAAACCAAAACCCAATTTCTAATCATTGCTAGTTTAGGCGTATCACAATGTCACTAACAAAAAAGTTTGTGCTATGGTTCGTGATTCTTAGTGCCGTTTGCGATACACTTTCATCAAGTTCAAAAATTACTCGAATTGAAATTGCGCCTATTGAACCAGATACTAATGCAAATTCAAAAGAAGCAATCAGGACCCAACGCGCTCTGTATCCTTACGCAGGACGCAAGCAATTGGTCATTAAGCCATATGCGGCAATTCCAAACATTCAAAGTGATTTATATGAAGTGTACATGGAACCCTACAGTTTTGTAAATTTGTTAGTACGTAATTAGATTTATAATTTATTTACTGGTCAAACTTTGTAGGACTTGCGAGCTGTTTCGGCTGTCGTTATGCTCCAAGGAGATGGAGAAAGTGCCGTAAAGGGCGAACTAATTTTTGTTCAGAGACATCCCCCTGCTGGACCAGTCTTTATTCGGGGTAACATCACCGGATTGCCTCCAGGTAAACATGGATTGCATATTCATCAAGCTGGTGATATGCGTCAAGGCTGTGAAAAGTTAGGAGAACATTATAATCCATATTTGGTGAGTAAAGTACTTATCTCACATCTTTCTAATTAATCGGAAGTAAAAGATGGAATAAAAATTTTCATACACAATTATAATCCGCAATAACTTTAAAATGACAATTGTGTATGCACATACTACTATAATTATATATTTACAACTAATGAAAGTTTACAGTTAAGTTAATGAAGTACGTGCATTTTATTACTTTTCATTATATAATGCCGACAAGATATGACTAGATGGATTCAACAAATTAACCAGTATTATCCAGAAAAATTGGGGTCTCGTGTTTTCTCTACGATTTTGACCTTGTGCAAGTTATAATTTTTAACGTGAATACGTTGATTTACAGTTACATCATGGAGGTCCACGAGACCCTGAACGACATGTTGGCGACTTGGGTAATGTTGAAGCAAAAGATGATGGAAGTGCAGAAATTAATCACATTGACCATATAATCTCCCTCAATGGAATTCGAGGGGTAATAGGTCGCGCTATGGTTGTAACTGAGAAAGAAGATGACTTAGGACGAGGTGGAACAGCGGACAGCGCAAATACTGGATCATCAGGCAAACCATTAGCATGTGGAGTCATCTCATATATTCGATAATGATGCAGTCATAAATTATTTACATCCTGCCGTAGTTATTTATAATTTTGTGATACAATTTTGCAATAATAACAACAATGTGTTTACATAATACCTATAAATTGAATGTACCAATGCTAATCAAGTATCACAACATCATGTTTTAATTCATCTATTAACCTATCCTTAACTTGTTTTATTTTGCTTTTTCTTTCGGATTTTAACATGGCATTGAATACTAATTTCTCTTCCATAAGATAGTTTACAATGGAATGGAACTTTGCGTTGCCCAACGAACGAAAATATGTATGTGAATCATCCTTTACAAAATTGATAATATGCTTCATATTTTGCAAAACACTTAACTTTGCTGTGACTTCAGATAATTTTGAATTCAATTCAATAGGTTCTCCAATGTCATCATCATCTAAGTTTACTGAATTTTGAATTATGTCGCTTTTAGTTTCAGATTCAAGATTCATTTCCAATTTTATGGCTGCCATTACTTCCCCTCTTGTTTCTTCAAATTCCTTCTCCTCGTCACTATCCAAAATATTCATGTATTCATTAACAATTCGCATATCCTCTGCATCATCAATGAGAGTATACTCATTTGTGATTTGTACATCCTGATCATCATCAGCCAGGTTGATGCTGAACAAGTTAAACTGAGGTTGTGGTTTTTCCAAAATATTATTAAAGACCCACTCAATATCTAACCAAACTCTAAGTTTTGTGGGAAATACATAATCTTGTGGCAGCCAACAAAATTTGACATTGCTTATCTTTTCTCGAAGAGGAAGCACATCATCATAAACTTCACATAAATGTTGTAAGAAGTATCTAATTATCATAAATAGTCTTGATATTACAGATAAAACAATAAATGAAATACCAATGTGATGGCCCCTTTTTAAAGTTGTAGTCCAATACATATGTGCACTATTTGCATACTCAAATATCTTGCAAATGAGTTTGGCTATACCTTGAGATCGTACAAGAAAGTAATCCAGCATATTTCTGCTTGGGAAATATGTTTCACTCTCATATCTTCTTGGCAGTAACTCAATAAATGATGAAAGAACATGAGAGTAGTTTACCTGTTGAAAGGCATTGAGAGCTCTGCTAAATTTTTGTAAATTTTTAAAACCAACATCAGAATGTAAACTTGCTTTCCTTGCTCGTATAATAAAGGCAAGTAATTTGCATTCAAGATTAAACTGCACTTGGTCAAAAAATACTTCTGAACAAGATCTAAATCGGTTTTGAATATCATTCAAATCTAAAACAAAATAAAGTACACAAATAAATGAATCTACAACTGAAAATGTTTGTCTTACTTAATTCCTGATTCTTTAATTTACATGTGCTAACTGAAGGTGCGGGTAGATGTTTTTCATTCCACAAAACCATTTTTCTGATCACAAATCACAACCAACCGGATTTCAAATTATTTTCATCACCAGAAAAACATAACCAATTCGACCACATTTACCACATCGATGTTCACGTTCTTCACTGTAGTCCATAACACAATGATGTAAGTTACTACCTTGGAAGAGTGGGGGCAGTCTTTCGTAAATTCTTAATATAATTAACCCTTTGCACTCCGCGCGTTTTTCGAGCAAGTCGACTCTGCAGTTCCGCGCCT
>JARJDV010008755.1:0-29903 GCA_030264675.1 Anaulacaspis nigra | reverse complement strand
GAAAGTCTTCTTGCGATAGTCATAAAAACGCCATAAATAACAGAGATTAAAATTAGCAGAGGAGCGAAAAAACTTGGACGGAAGTTTCCCGTCTTTAAACTCGAAACTTGCCAGGAAAACAAACATCTTCCGGTGTAAACGGCGCAAATACTCACTCGTTGAATGGCAACTTTCCCAACTTTTCCCTCTCCGTTCCCGCACGTATCGTTTTTTATTTTTGTTTTTCATATTACAATACCGCATCACGTGTGGAGCAAAAGAAGACGAAAAAATACCAAGTGTGCTCAAGATGGGTTTGATGTACATACATGAAATACTGAAATAGTACATTAGCAGTGAAACTTGTACGAAACTGCGAGTTTTTGAAGAGGACAGAAAGAGATGACGGGGAAGAAATATATGCGGGGGTAAGAACGACGACCGATAAGACGTTGCCACTGCCGACGATGCCGCCGCCGACGACGATGATTTATGTTAGCGATGCTGGGGCAGAAAACTCGGCAAGTTGCGCATGCAAAGCATGAGCACCATTTCTCAATCTCGCCTCAAATTTCGCTCGTGCGCCCACGAAAAAATAAATAATATTAACATGCATCGCGCAGACGGCTCAAATTTTCGGCGGCGGCGGCGACGGCTACCGCTTGCGCTCGAATGCGCGCAAGTTGTGCATAAATATTATGGAAACATTTTATATTTTTCGCGTTTCGCTCTCGCACGCGCGAGCTTTTCACGTAAATAACAACAAACAAGCAATGCTCGGTTAAGTTTCATATGCTGCTTAATCGTGCGGGAAATTTCTAATAAATAATTTTATTCGCTTATAACTTTCATCATCCTGATTACTCCCCATTCCGTGCTTTAAATCCCGCACTTCAAGGTCGCAAATAAATTATTTCAAATATTTTTCAAGGCGCAGAAGCAATTAATTATCCTTATTTCAAAATGGCGCTGAATCTCATTTTTCTCCTTCCGTATATTTTTATTATTCTATTACAGTTCGCATTGCCAATCATGAATAATGCACAAGCGGAATAAATGATAAAATTTCGTGAGGTATACAATAATACAATAATAAACATCGCGTAAGGCTTGCGAGTAGCAAACGAACAAACAGGAAAACAACGTAAATAAATTACCTACACGATGAGATGTACGTACCTACTCACTTTACTATCTCACTTTACGTTATCGGATTACGATCGCAGCCGAGTGAGATGTCGGATGAAATAACGGGCAAACTTTTTTCATTCGTAATTTCAGATTCGTACAGTTTTATTGATTCCATCGTGTTTGCGCGAATAATGGTTCATTGCGAGTAAATGTACAACTTCAACCCGAACCCTTTTATTATCCTGATCTAAGAATGGGGAAAATTTCAATTGTAAATTTGCTTTAAATAACAAGAGCATTTAGTTGTACTCATGCATAATTAAAATTGGAAATCAGCAAGTGCTAAAATAATTTAGATCATGAATAATTCAGTTTTTTTGTTTTCTTCAAAAACAACATCTAATTGATGAGCATTTAGAATTCACTAAAGAGAAATCTCTACTCGACAGAGTAATACACTGTTATTAAAATTTAGATTAAAATTAAAATTTTCATACGAGAGACAAAAGAATGAAGTAGTAAATTGCAAAAATCTTGAATTCTCATAAAATTAATAAATTCCAAGGGGCAGCGACGCGTAAGCCTGCATTTGAAGCATTTGCGCCTCGCTTCCGGAAACGTGCGCGAATAGCCTGATTACGTAAGGCCGCCTAAATTATTCGCTCCTGCCGTTGCCAACGCTATTATCGTCATTGCCGCCACCGCCACCGCCGACGCTGCTGCCATCGTTGCTTGCTCGCAATGTATTTCTAATACGTTATTCAATGGCATAGAGAGAAGTCTCATGACATTCAGCAACTTTCCTTGAGAAGCTCTCTTCGCAGGATAAAGTTGTGCGCGTTTAGACCGCCAACTCAAACGAATTAAAATTCATCGCACGTTATAATATCATTCATGACATACATTATAACTCTAACTTTATGTAATAATACATAATGAGTAGCATTAATGTTTTGTTTTCAACTACGCTACTCACTATAATTACTCACTCCAAAAAAATATTTTAAATTTTAATTCAAATTTTTTGCTAGCTCAATGAAAAACTCTGTACGAGTTTTTCCTTTGCAACTTCACCCATTATTCACATGTTTTTCTATACAATTTTTTTCTATTTTTTGACCACATTTTACACAACCTTCATATGGTATGCAACCCTTGCTTGAGGTTGAATACTTATTCGTGATTTTGTATTCGCATGCGTAGAATGCCAAGCTCCCTCTTCACCACTCTTCATCCCTCATCTACTCTCACTGTATGCAAATACAATGCAAAAGTCAACATTCAATTTTTTGTGTATTTTATCCACAACGAAAAGAATACCAGATGAGAAGTGAACTTTCTTCTCGCTTCTTCCCTCAACTTTTTAACGCATTTCTTTCATATTCCTCTCTTCCTCGGTTTATTTTCTTCAAACTTTTTCCATGTTTGCCGTACTCTTATTTAAAATAAAAAGAAAAGATATGAAAAACTAAGAAATATGAGATGCGTCTTGGCCCTCTTATCAAGTTTGCTTTCCTTCTTAGAGTAAGATAATACAATTTATTCCGTTATACTCTCACGCTGGCGCCCGATCTTATTCGCATAATGTTTCTCTTTGCCTTATTTTTACATTTTTATCTTTTAATACATTTTCATAACGTTTTATTTACTTCCCGATTCGTAAAGGGATGCAACGCTTCGTCCATTCAGCATCGGCGCTACCAAGAAAGTAATAACGTTTTGTGCCGGAAGATGAACAATGGAATGAAGACTAATGAAAGGCGGAAAAACGACGGAAAGTTGCGGCGTTTTATGTGCAGTACTCGAGCGAGTAAAAAATTAGAGAGAACGGGGGCGTAAAATGTGCCACTGATTGCTAATATTTTTATTTCCATTGTGTATTAAAGCGCGCTATTAACTTTTTGTTTTCCTGTTTGTCTTCAACACGAAATAAGGAAACCTTCAATGAAAATGTTTCTTTTAAAACTGCCAAAAATTAAAACATTTGTTTATTCTCACAATTGTTTAAACTAATGCTCAATAAACTTATGCTTTATCAATTCAGAGTACTGAAAAAACATGGACTTAAATTTAGCGTACTTATCTAAAAATTAAACTTTAAGACTTCGTTTTCTCAATAAATCGTTGTGGGAATACTCTGAGATTCACTAATTTACTTATATTCTTTGTTAGGAAGTCAATATTGCTAGTGCGAGTTATGTTAACAAGAAATGAAAATTATAATCTGAAAATTACTTTAAAATACAATTTCTAAAAATCGTTCTAAAAATTAAGGTGCGTCTTTTGATTCGAGAAATACGGTGTTTTTAATTTGATTGTTGAACCTTTGAGGGTGTAAAATTAAATTATAAATTTAGTGCTCAAATATTAAAGTTAAAACCCCAGCAATTGCAAAACTTGTTTTACCATTCAATTCTCCTTTCACCTTTCGCTAACTTATATTGCTATCTCTTTTATGCGCATTCAAAAGTTCTAACTTTGATCTATCACAACACTTCCAGTGCGAGATACAACTATTTGAGACCTGCAAACAAGAAGCCTAACAAACTTAATGCATTGCATTTGCATCCGTCTGATATTTACTCAAATGAAGTCCAGGAAGTGAAATGCGAATGACACATGCATATGAGCATCATTTGAATTATCTGTCTTCCTTGTTTCGTACTCTATCACACGTATAATTTCGGGTGCTATCTCACTGCTGGGGTTCTAATAACACAAATATCCCGAGCGCCTAAAAACACGTACGTGTTTGTCATCTCTGCGTTTTGTTATACGACATGTCGTGGCGCATTTAATTGGAAAACGTGAATCTGTTTCGTACACAAATCCCAACGACAAAGAACAATGTCATAAAATCGGCAAAGAGTAACAAAGAGAGTTGTAATAAAGGAGCCGAGTGTATTTGGACGAAAAGTTTCCTTGTGCAGAATGAAAATGATTTAATTCTATTCAGCACAGGAGCAGTAGCAACAGTAGCAGACCATTTTCCATTATGTTTTATCGCTGATTATTCTATTAGCTTGGCTGGTATTATGCGCAAAGCACCTTCGCATAATGTAAAAGGGTTTCGCACGTAATGTAAAAGTCTGCATAAATATGAATTATTAATATTTGGCTATTTTCACACATTTTCATTTCACCGAATTTATTTAAATTACGCGAATATCCTGCGATGAAGATAAATTTCATTTTCATATTTCACCTCGACGTGTTTATTAAATTCCCCTTTCCGCGCATGCTGTTATCAATTATTTAATTGTATTATATTTCCATTTGCTTAATTTATTTTCGAATTTATCGAGGTGAAATTATTTGATTTGACTTTATTTATTAATTATACTCCAAATGTAATTTTATTAGAGTGAATATAATATCCAATAAAGTTAATTAATCAATTTGTTAATTAATCAATTCACGAGTGGTTAAGTTGATTGCTCACGTGCTTTGAAAATGCGCTCGAAAGGATAACACTTTGATGAATAGCAGGCAGGACATTGATAAGTAATCCGTTTAGAGATAACAAAAGATCATCAGCTGCTCTAATATCCTGCGCTTGATTTATAATTTATACAAGGAGTTCCAAATATTTCTTAATTAATTAAAGTAATAAACCTAAACCTAAATGTAATAAATCAATACTTACTAAAATAATTTGGATATGTTATTTAAGTTTAGTATCTATTAGAAAGTATAAATGAAATTGGATTTTGTCTCGTTTTAATCTAAGAATATATTTTATGGTAATAATATTATCCTTGCGAAATACGTATCGCCATCTGCACGCCACCGGAAATACAACTGTGTTGTCAATTATTCTATGGCGAATTTCATAAAACTTTTCTAACAATCCTTCGCCTAAGTATAATGTGGACACAAAAGGCTATTGAAGGAACTGTGTAGTGCATGGTATAATATCAGCTTTTCACATAATAGAACACGTCGATTGAACGCGTGCAAAGTCCTGTGAAGCAGGAGCGTAAGGGTTGAAAAGCAATTTTCGTTTAACACCCCATTGCCGTGCATCCAAGTGCAGCACTCTTTGCTGCCTCTTTGCCCTAGTCGACAATGCATCCACCACTAGTGGGTCGATTTATTTTGCACATTTTGCGCGTTTTCGTTTGCATTTTCACGTTTTCCTACTTTTTTCGTTATACCCAGAAAATCTGTACGCGTTTATTACAGTTGAAAAATGAGCAAATAATGCGTTTGCAACATGTTGCACTACCACTCCTCATATTTCTCTTTCTTCGAGACGTTTAATCATTTTTTGGAAAAGCCAGCAAAAAGATGCCGAAAGCAAATAATGTGGTTACAGTTTCATTTTTACTCTCAACTTTAATATCGAAATATTTTAATGATAGTTTTGATATTTTCATTATAAGTCAGTAGAATGAGTTTTAATTTCCAATCTTCTGTGACTGTTCCGGATAGTTACGGAAAAGTCACAAAGATCTTTAATAAATGAATCCGTTAATTGTGTGTTTATGAACTAATTAAAACTTTATAATAATTGCCAATGTTTAATATCAAGTTATAAACTACAGCAGTTGAATGCTTTCAGGACTTGAGTTTTAAACTTTAATTTTATTTTGTTGCACGTTCTTTGTTTATTACACTATGATGGTGCGTTTTCCTTTTGCTTCCTCATTTTTTACCTTCTGCTCGTTCATAGGAAGTATAAAATGAGGCAAACTTTTTCATCAAATTAAACAAACTTTTTCCGCATCGTTCACGTTCCGTGCTTGGGAAAAACAGCAATTTGATAATGGAAATCTTGCCGCAGGACTCTCCTCCACTAACACTATACCCTTATAAACTAAAGCATATATGAAAATGTATACGAGTTGTGTATAAATAATACGTGAATGTGTTCGAGTCGGTGAACGAGGCAAGATTAGAAGCCTCTGAGATTACAGATTGTGCACGTTTTTTCCATCCCTTTCTGTCCGGCATCACTGCCATAAAGAACGCACAGGCATAAAAAATTATCGAAGGGAACGATCATCGATCAAGGTCTTCTCACCGCTGTTTGAGTATTAGATCAAGTTCTTGACGAACTTCCTTATTTCTAATATTCGTCCTGTCAGCAGATTCCATTTTGTTACTCATTGCATTATATTTAACATATCACTCTTCATTTTTTTCGTTCAGAACGAATCAAATTTGAAACGATTGATGATTATTGATTGCTAATTTTACTATAAGGGAAGCAACTGTGATATAGTTTTTCTATATTTCAACTGTCAGCCTAAATATTTTTAGTCGATTCATAATAATTGAATATAATATATATTGATAACAGTGATGCGTCAATTGATACTCTTCATTTAACATTTATAAAATCGCAAATGTATAATGCTTTTTAACGTATACGTGGATTTTATGGTGTTTAGGAAGTAATTAAAAATGATACTGATTTCTTTTAATATTTGATACGCTCGTTCAGTTATACTTACTTACCCTGTGGTGGAATATTTTGTTTTGCACTGTTATTCTTCCATGCATTTTATTTTACCAACGGAGATTATTTGTTTGTAATAAAATATAATTAATATATTTATGGGACTTTGCAAGAAGATATGACAGAAACATCAAGTTTTCTTAGAAATTGAAGCTTAAACATGATGGCACAATTTGAAATTCTTGCTAATTTTGATGTTTCGGAAGTATTTGCTACAAATAAGGCAATTTTGTAATTTTCCGGACTATAAAACACAGTCCCCGATAAAACACCCCACATTTTAAAGATTACTTTCAGAAAAATGAATTTAATCATCTTCGCTCTTCGTCAAATATGAGTCCAAAGAAATAAAAGTTTCTAAGTTAGAAAATACGGTTATAGAGTAAATCCTCATAGGCACACTTACCCCACTCTACTATAACTGAATGTGAGACTGAGTATTAAATAAGTTGATTAATGGACATAATTTTAATGTATGATTTAAATTCTGTCGAGAAGCTGAGAATTAATTGAGTGTAATGGCGAAAAGTCGTCTCGTGAAACTTGAAAAATGAAAAAAGACTAGGAGCACGAGTTAGAAATTATAATACAAGCAAAGTTTTCGTCTCGCGAGGCGTTATTCGAGTGCATTATGTGCACGAAACAAAAGCCTACCCAAAAGTACTTGAAGCGTGTTAAGCACGCGCTACAACTTTGCTTAAAAGCTCATTTTCGAGTGACAATATTTACAGCATCAAAACTTGACTAAATCTTGCTTAACGATAATACAAATATTGGTATTATATGTGCCGCGTTATTGTCACAACTTTAATACCGGAGCTTAAAAAGAATCACACTGGAAATGTAATTAATTTTAATTCAGCTTTTGACAACATAAAATTTGCAAAACGAACAAATGCGACATATTTTAGCGGCGAATTAAATAAAATATGAAAATGTCGCTGGCGTCCAAATGTCAGCAGGTTGTCTGCTTACTCACCGAACAGCCGCAGAAAAAAATGCAGAAAAAGCAATCGTGTTGTGGAAATCAACGAGTTGAATTCGTGCTTTGCATTCGCATTCCGAATATTGCGACGAATGGAAAAATAAAATTAAGTTATACGTGTGAGTGTCTCTCTTCACTCTCCACTTTCTGGTCGGCGGTGCTGATAGCAGCCAGGATAGCCGGATAGCAGGACGTAATTCGCGACGCGCCGTGTGTGCATGCGATGAGGTTGCTCGTAATCGATATTTGGTGACCCAGCAATTCCATTTCGTTCCATCCACTCACCCATACCATCCACCCCCATTCCTCATCGCTATGCTACATTGCCCGGCTCTCCAGCGCGAGTTTCTACATTTCTATTAAGTTTTGTTCGTTGTTGCTATCGCGTGTACCAACACTTTTTCTCATCTCAGGACTACTTTTACTCAAGTTTTCTTCTTAATGTTAGGCTGTCCGACTAAATTTAGAAACTTTGCAAAAAGTTGCTCATTAATTTTATTTCCTTTCCGACAAAATTAATGTTACCTTATTAATTACCTGCAAACAATCATAAAATGAGAATGGAGCGGAATGGTGTTTATATATGCTTCAGTTTTATAGTTATTTTAATTTAATTTGGCTAAAAGCACCTTCGAAATGGTGTGATTAAATTTAAATTTCCGGGTGTATCGAGCGCGTTGATTTTAATTAGAACTTGTAATTGTTCTCTTTCTTACGCATGAGCTGCACTCCAAGTGCACATACATTGCTTGCTTGCTCTGTCAACGGCTGCAAGGCGTGAAACGAGACCAAAGAGCGTATACGCTTGCTCCCCAAGGAACTATTCTCCTGTGAGCGTTCATTACTAATAGTTAGGGGCGCGCTTTAAAGGCATCCGGGAATTGTTCATAGGTGTGAACTGCACGCTTTAATGAAAAACTTAGAAAGGAATGCGGTAACGCGAGGAAATAAAGCATCCTGCGAAGAAGGAAGTGAGACAGGACGAGAGGAATGTCTTTCTTATTATACGAAATTTATCGTTGCTTAAATAATGGCCTTAACAGAATTAATAATCAACCTTGATTACATCGATTTCCGAACAGGGAAATTAATCTATCCTATTAACGATGACCTTGAAATTAATTTAATTAATTATGAGTTTTAGTTTTAAAAGTGATTCTCGTTTAGTGCGACTTATCTCAAATTGCAAATTCCCTTGAGATTTCTGCTTGATGTCAGGATGACTACTCAAGTCTAAACTCTATCTAATCAAATGCAAATTAAGTAGGTTTGCATCTTTGACGCGTAAATTGAAAGCACAGTTTCCTTGAAATACCTACGCGCGTAAATTGTGCGCACATCCGACGTGCACCCCAAGTTTAAATTTAACATCTTCCCGGCTGCGTACGTCAATTTGTTCGATTCCTTCAGGAACATGTGTTACATGACAGGGTGCAATGAGCTATCGTTTAAATCTAATTTACTTTATTTTTCCCCAAAGGATCGCGAGTAGAAAATAATAAAACCTGAGGATGAAAGAAATTTTTGTATAACAAAGGAGAAATTAAATTAAACTTTAATAATTTCCGCGTAAAGTGCAAATAAAATGTAATCAAATTTAACACCCTCAGAAGAAGTGTTTATGTAATTAACACAAAGTGCGAATAAAAATGTTACACAAGCAAAAAATGTGCATAAATTGCAAAAATTCTTTTGAGGTGAATTCATAAAGAAAGCCACGAAAGAAGAACGCAACGCAACGTGTTTATAAAAAAGCACAAAGATAAAGAATGCAAATTGGATGGATGCAAGCGCAAATAATACGCAAATGTCTAATGTAAACGAGATGAAAATGACGTGCTATTAAAGAATTGTGCACGTATTTCATCCCTTTCCATGTAGTATTCAACACCCTCCCGCATCCGTTCGTCCACATTTCCGGGATATTTTATTTTCTTTCGCTTTCTGCTTATTTCATATCTTTCTCTACTCTACGTGCGTATTTTCTATTTCAATTCACTCCGCAAATTTCCACCACGAAAACTCATTACCATATTCATTTGCATCAATTCTATTTAGCAACTTTTCCTCTTTTTTCCGTGTCTTTATGAGCCTTTTTACACCACACGTGTTCCCATTTTCTTTTTTGGCTGAAAAAAATTGCATCCCTTACTTTTTATTTATCATCTCTGGCTTGTTTTTTGTTGCAAGTTAAAGCAATAAAAGAAGAGTATTTTACTATTGTAAAGAGGCGAAAGTTGCGTCGTTTTATTTTCTCGTTCTGTTATGATTTTCATTACTTATTCAGCGACGCTGGTTGTACGAAAGTATCCAAGTTTATTCGCTTTGTTCGTTTTTCTTGTTCTGTTGTGTCATCAAATTTTATATTTTTCTCATCGATTTTTTATTCATTCTTTTCTTTAATACTTCACGAACGCACATAATTTTATTTCACATTTTGTGCGCATGTATTTTTCTCTTGACTGCCTGAGTTTATAAAGTATGCAGTAGCGTATTGTGTGCATCGATTTGTGAATAATGCACTTGCGGTTCTTGGCGAAAATTTTGATACGAAATATTACGTCATGTTTTTCATCATATCGTATGCTTCATCGGATGTCTCTTGGCAGCATATGTTATTAAATTTTTATTATATTCCCGCCATGTGTCACTCACATTTTGTGATTCTATCATTTTCACGATCATCATTATCATGATTTTTATTGGTCTTTTTTTCGATTTTTATTGCTTGAATATATTTCAATTTTTGCATCACATTACAGCAAAATTCTAAAATTTTAATTCAATTTATAATATAAATGTTTTATTTTTAAATCCGAAATTTTATAGATTTCCCTAAACATTTTTCGCCAACTGGAAAAAGACTTCCCGTCTTGAATTTAAATTAGCTATTTATATTTTCCCTATGTCTCAAACGTTTTTCATTCCAACTTTTCAATTTTACTTTGCTACTTTCCGCGTTCTCCCTGCGGTTGTAACTGATTTTCTTTCATATTTCCATCAATAATTCAACCCTCTTTGAATACCAACTCGATGCATTTTTATATTTGTTTATATGGTGTTTTATTTCCTCGTTTTCGTAAACTTTTCTCCCACATTTGCGTTTGTCGCCCAACACACAATTTCAAATTCAATTTGATCCTCTAATACTTAAGCTCGTGCGCGCAATTTGTGTTAATTGAAAACCCTATTATTAATTATTTTTCGGCCCAATTGGAATTGAATTAGCCACACGCGCAATTTGCGCTTGAATACCACGCAATAAAAAATTCATTTATATAAGCAGACCGACCAGACGAAACAGTTAACAAACACATTCACTGCCCATTTGTATACAGGGGACGTAACAGCCCTATAATTGTGTTTGTATATTAAACATATGTGCGTTCATCAAGGGCGTATTATTATATTTCGTGCAAGTGTAGAAAGGGGTGGAATTGCCGCACGTGCAAATGAAAGCATGGCATAACGTGAGAACCACACGTGGGTGCGACATATTGCGAGCCATTCCGCGTCACTCTGCCCCCAAATCCCTCAATCCTTCCATCCCGAAATTCCAGTATCCTGGAATCCGGCGATATCCATGTCCCGGAATATAATCCACCTGCACGTATCTGCATAAATCATCTGTCTGAGTGTATTTACTAATCTAGCATTCAACTATTTATAGTCATTTTTCTTATTTTGTTTCGAGCGAATGCCTTAATAAAAGGTCATAAATTATTGCCATCCAGATACAAAAAATAGAATGGGAATTTCACGCGTGAATTAATACTTAATGCTCGTCGTGGCGTGAGAAAAAAATACGCGTGAAAACGCGGATATTTTTAATATTCTATAATTAACTGCGTATAATTTCCTCGCAAATATTTGAATTATACAAAAACAATTTGTTATTGTTTACTTTCAATTTCTCAAGAATTTTGTCATTTTTTCTGTTTACAGCTTGCGGCCGTTTATTATTTTTATGGATTTAGTTCAAAAAATATGAGACTGGGTGTGAACGTATGAACGACGAATATAAATCCTTGCTCCTTTTGTGCGCTTCACAGACGAGCTTGAAAAAGCTGTTTATAAGTCTCAGGAGTGTTTTTTCATCCGCCCATCGCTGGTATAAATAAAAAACAGAAAACGGCACAGCAGTGCACACATTTGAAGCCTCTAAGGATATTGCACGAACGTATCCTTATCCTTATCCTCGATGCGTTATCCTTGGTTACTTAACAATTCCACGTTGCATCATTTATTCATCAGCGTTTGAATGCGACTGAATTTGTTGCCAGTCAAGCGGGCTGCTTTTGCTTACCTTTTCTTTTCTTTAGCCGTTTGATTATATCGCGCGCGTTCTCTCTTTTCTTGCACGTATTTTCCTCAAACTTGTATTCATACTTTTCAAACTACCCCCATCGAAAGAAAGAGCGAGAGGCGCCGAAGAAAGCATCATTTCTAATTTGAACGTGTATATAAAGTGTTTACTTAGGTTAATTATTTTAATTAATTTAGGGAAATGCGAGAAATTGAGAAATTGTTTTGAATACACTTTTGTCGCACAACATTATCGTAGCATTGAATGGTTAATCAATGTTAACGTTATCAACGCTCTGAATATTTTTGCTGTCTGCTTGATTGGCAGCTACATTTATCCAAATTTGCATCTTGCCACCGAGTGTTTCAAATTCTGGTTTAATTATTGTCGTGATTTGGTGAGAGTTGACTGGTGGAAACACTCTGTAAAGTTATTGATAAACGTACGCCGTGAGGCGTGCAAACTCAGCTCAACTGTGCTCAGTGCACAACGTGCTTGAGTACGCGAAAGGACGTGCGGAAGCCTTACTTTGCGCGCTCGGTGGCGGCAACGGTGGCAACGGTGGCACTACTGGCGGCGGCACCGGTGCCAGAATACGAACACACGCGCTTCGGACGCGACGCGTTTCGCCTCAACAACGTTCGTGAACTTATTCTGAACTTTTCGGACACTTTAGTTTCGTTCAGTGCGTTATTTCAGTTTAATAATTAATCTCACTTCAATATTGTGCTTCGCCCCCGTTCAATTACAATAAATCCCTCGCAAAGAGCAAGTGTAAGTGGTAATTTAAAAAGTGACAAAGTTTGCAGTGATTATGCATAAAATAATAAATAATTATTCGATTAAATGAGAGAAAAATACTAGGGATATTAAGTAAATCTGCTAAATGAAAAAAGTTAAATTTACGTTATTAGTAAGTTGAGTCTTTTCTATACTTTGCATTAGTAGAGTTAATTATTAAGTGCACTTTATACAAGAAAATCTACTCTTACTTTTAATTAGTTTACACGCCTCATTACTTTATGGGAGACGTAAATTAATTTGTGATAAAAAATTTGCTTAATTAATTTTCAAGAAAAATCGTTCTCATAATTTATTTATTTGTTTTTCCACTTGAATAAACACGAAATAGTGTTTGTTTATTCCATTTCATCAACTAAACAAATCATGCGCATATTTCTCCTATTGGTTCTTTTTATTTTCACGAATTGAAAAACCAGACTAAATAAAAAGTGTTTGCACAATATACGGAAATATTATGCTCATAACACACTTCCGACGTATTTCACTATTATTCCAGCGTTTTCAAAGAGTTAATCGCCTAACAATTCCTCGCTATCGCATTAACAAAAGCCGCGCGCGGAAAACTACATAAAGTGCACCAACTTTTATTTTGTTCACTCCTCGTCCATTATTATTTGGCATGTCTAGCCATATCACTCTCTGCGCATAACTATGAAAACGCTAAGAGTTATATAATAACGTTGTTCGCGAAATAATAAAAATCACATTCGGTCGTTGATTGAACCATAAAATTGCATTCATTAAACTTCTCAAATGTCTTACTTTTAGCGCGCGATGAAATATCCATAGTTTATAGTTGAGTGGTGCTAATAGAACGATATAATTTAATTCAATTCGATGATATGCGTTTAATTTAATTAAGTTTATGATTCTCTGTCGTATTCGGTCCCGCTTTTCATACCTCCTGCCTAGTGATTTAGTTTGTGTTGTTCGCAATGCGCGAAGGGTGTGTATTTGTGTTTCTCGCAATGAATGAATGTAAATTAGAGAGAAATTCAGCAAATTCAGGAAACGTGCTTTATGCTTGATGACCTTAGATGTCACGTGCTTTTCGAATGACGTGAGACGTTCAAGGCTTTCTATGCTAGCAAAATGGACCGAGAAGTAATCAATCAATATTCTGCCTATATGATTATAATTCTTCTTCGTGTTGTGAGTATATTGAATTTGTGGTTGGGATATATCAACATATCAATCGTAAGATATAAATACCAATCGATCAAATTTAATCAATTGTTTTCCATTTAAACTGCACATTCTTGATTTTATTTGAATGTTTATTTAGTTTTATTTCATTTTGGTAGTAAAAATAAATTAGTGCTTCTTATGTTTTTATAGTGCTAATAAACTGGAACCAAAACTAAAATAGTTTGCAACGCTCATATTTGTAAAGTTTGCCAGTAGTGATTACAAACATGCAATAAAGAAAGGATTGCTTTGTAGAAGTAATGCAAGTGAGCACTTATCGCGCATTCACGATAATTACATTTACGAACGATGCGTATTTCGCAAACAGCGAGCTGTGTAAGCAAGCAAGCAATTAAAATGAATCAACAGCGGCGGCAGTGGCGGCGGCGTCAGTGATGAGCACGTGCATGTGCACGACCGCACCATAACCATCATCATCGTCATCATCATCATCACAACCACCACAACCACCAACACCATCAGCATCAATACAGCATCGCGCGATGCAACCGCCAAACGCGAGAGATCGGCCAGCGCGCCAAATTCGCCGCCAAATTCGGCGTACACCTAGTACGCCACCTGCGATGGTCGCCAACATGTTTGGATTTAGTCTGGTGGTAATTTGTTTTCGTTAATTGCCATAATTTTCTGAGACCTACTGTGGAAATTCTTACACCTGCCTTCGTCAAATAACACTTTTATGACAAAAATACATCCAATTTTCCAAGTCGTAAAATGTACCTAGTTAGTAGGCATGATATTAATGAATGTCATATTAAGCCATTTAATAGCATGTGGTTTATAATAATTAATTATGAAAATTTTAATTAACTTTTTGCCATTCCTCGTCGTCTGCGTGGCTTGAACACTAATGAAAATAAATTAATCAAACGACTTGTCATATCCGCAATGTTGAAGATAATTAATAAACAAAGAAATTTACTTAATTCGTAACCAATTTACGAAGAGATTAATTTCCGTTCAGACTTTCGGATGGTACGATGAAATATTGAAACGCACTATGATATTAGCCTTGAAATTCCATCATGATATTCTATAAATAAGTGCACTCATCGTGCACGTGGGTTTCATAATTAATAATTTTGGTTAAAATTAACTCTGATTGAAAATCGATGAGGGCGCATGAATTTCAAGGTGCGAATTGTGAAGTTGGGCTAATGCTGATTCAGTTACAAGTAAAGTGCTTCCGTTTTATTTTTGGCCATTCCGCTTTAGATACGTATTGATTTTCATTCCCATTCATTTCACCCCTTTTTCCCCTATTTCAAACCACTCTAAATCCCGATTTTATCCGGATTGTGTACTTGCATACGTATATGTTCGTAAATATATTTAAGGATAAACTGCGTCCGCTTAGTGCAATAAATGCCAGCATTGCATTTTCTCGCCCTCTTGAAAATCTCTTCGTATCATATATTTGCAATTTTCATATTTATTTATCTTCCACTTTATTACGCCCCTATTTCACTACCAATTGCTACTTATATCAATTTGGTAAAACATTTCAAATTTAATTATTAAAGTTTTCCTACTTAATTCAAAGTTATCCATCGTATAAATTGAATAGTAGGAATAATTCCCTATATGACTTTATAAATATTTGAATATCCACAAAGCGAATGTTTAGGAACTAGGTAATTCACCCAGTTTCAACTGCACAATTGTACTAAATACGCGGATATAAATTATTCAACAACAAAAGTCCCCTCACCCCTTTATAATTCTACATGTTCTGTTGACTTCCTCGGTATTTGTGCGTGATGAACAAGTTGCGCAGCAGGAATGCTGGAATAATACGGAACGTCGCGTTTGTTTGAGAGACCGCATGACAAATATGTCTTTGTGTAATTACACGCTGGCGCTGAGTAAACTTACGGGCACGCATGTACACATAACCATATTAAAACAGAACTCGTACAGGAACACCAGGGGAGAGCGTAATTTGTAAAATGGTCGCATAATGTGCAGGTGTCCTTGATTTCGCAGTGAAAATTGCGCAGTACCAGAGTGATATCCCGATCGTCAAGTTCAATTTGCTATGCTATTTCCTGCACGTTTTCCAATTTGTCAACGCGAATGTGTGCGAGATTTTACGCTATTACGAGCTGGATCTGCATTGATGTGACACATATATTCCGCATGCTCTATTTACGATGCGTTACACGGATTTCCTTTTAGTTTTATGCGGTCTGCAATGAGAATTTAATCTTTGTAATATTCTATTCGTCCCTTAATTAGTATACTGGTCATCATTTTCTAAGCTCCTCCATAAATTGTTTACCTTTTGCGATGCAGTTTTCCCTACGCAGGAAATTCATCTGCATTTGTACAAATCCAATTAAAATGCAATCAGCAGCTAATTAATACTTGCAATGAGATTCACAAATTTAATATGTTTGAGTGCTTTGCATTACACAAATTCAGGTCTCGAAATTGGTTAATAATTCACAACTTCATGTTGAACATAATTTTGTGAAGCGTCCACTAACAATGCACTTCATTTAAAATGCAACCATACGTAATGTATCAATTTCTATTTATGACGTTTATATAGCAATCAATGGAAGAGAATAAAAAAATAATACTTACGTTTAATCGATGAAGAAGCCATCATCAAGTTGAATATCTGAAATCAATAGAAAATAAATAATTAATAAATCTGATAACATTCCAATTTTTTCTGAAATAGATTGATCCACCAAGTGAGGGCGACTCACGAAATGACACGAGCACAAGTTGTGCAAACGCTGGCGGCGGAGGCGGCTTGGCCACCGACGGCAACAGCTCCGACGATGTCAACACCCCCCTGCAATCGCCGCGCTCGCAGAACACATCGCGCGAGGAGGAGGACGAAGAGGAGTCTTCGAATGCAAATAATGACGAGTTAAGCGATTGCAAAAGTCCGAGTCAGAGGTGTGTTGAGTGAGTATACCATTTCGACATCGCTGAGTAAAGGTTAAAGTATTGCTAAATATAATCACGAGAACTAGTGTAGCACACTCGGTGACAATTCATCAATTAGTTTTAGATGCGTAGACATGTATATTCTAGACATGTATTGAATTTTTATAGGATTGGAGATTCATTCGTTTGACGCAGATTGATCCATTTTGTTGATTAGAACATATACAATTGAGAACTTAGTCTATCAGTTAATTGTGTTTTGTCTTTCGCTGTGTGTATGGCGCGCGCGCTAACTGTATTGGGTTTGCTGTGAATGGCGAAACTCGTTTCAGGAATGACGCGGACGATGAGAATGAAGATGGTGATGGCCATCATTCCGGCTCGGTCGGGGGTGGCAAAAGCCCGGCCACGCAGAGTTGGAGGAATCTGCGTGCCGTGATGGCCTACTATCACACGCTGCGCAAGATCAAGAGGTTTTCCTATATACAAAATACATTCACTTACAAACACCCCCAACCCCCCACATACTACTACTACTACTAAATCATATGTGTGTCTATCTTCTGTCTTCCACCTCTTGCTAATGATGCTAATAATTGTTGATACGAACTAATTCTCTCTTTCACATCTATCTCTAGAGTATTCTCTGAACGTTTAGGCAAGCGAAACATTGTTGAAGTGTTTTTGGGATTTGTTCATGTCATGATAATTGTCTAACTCTTTGTGTGTGTGTTTGTACCGTTTTTGATGGTCTCTACACTACTAAGTTGGATTTATTGGATTTTTACATTTTTTGAATTGCGAATTATTTGAATGAATATTCCACACAATAATCATAATAACAATAATAACAAATATCTAACGGAATGAAATGTTAGCGGAATTTGAGCTCTTTCTAAACGACTTGTTGTTCTTAGAGGATTTTCTTAGTCATTCAATCCGTCTGATTGTCTCTTGAGAACGAGAATGTTTTTTACTTACTTCTTCAACTTAGTTCGTTTTCGTTTCGTCATTTGGCTGCCCACTTTGTGTCGTTGTCGACTAATTGACGCCATTTTTCAGAACAAAGTCGAACCAACGATGGATGAAACTCCGCACGACCGTGCAGATCTCATCGGCAATACAAAAGGTAAATAGTGTTTCATTCATTACACGCCGGAAACTTTTACAACCTAGGCGCTAACAAGATTTTGAAAATAAAATTTCAGAAACCGCCGCTCAAGAGGGAGGACTCGTTTCTGCAGCGATTCTCCACACGACAAATACCGGAAACGCAGGAGACGGTTGAGGATACGGGTAGTGAGGGTGGCACGAATGACCAACGCTCAAAAACACGACGCAGACGCTCGCGACGGAAACAACCGCGTTCGGTGGTGAATCCCGACGAAAACTTTTACTTCCACTGGCTGCTAGTGATCACCATTTCGGTGCTGTACAATTTATGGACGCTAATCGTGCGGCAGTCGTTCCCCGAATTCCAGGCGCTCTTGAGCGGATTCTGGCTGGCGTGCGATTGTTTGAGTGACGTCTTCTTCATTCTGGACGTTGTGGTGCAACTGCGCACCGGCTACTTGGAGCAGGGACTCATGGTTTACGACTCGAAGAAGCTGGCCAAGCATTACTTGTCGTCACGTGCCTTCATGCTCGATTTGGCTGCTTTGTGTCCGCTGGATTTACTCCAGATTCGGCTCGGACCGCAGCCGCTGCTTAGGTTTCCAAGGTTTTTAAAGGTATTTACCCAAGCTGAGGGCTGATTACGGGACACTGCAAGTGTTTGTATTTTTGTGACAGGTTTATCGCGCGGTAAACTATTATTACATGGTGGAATCGCGCACCGTCTATCCGAATTTATGGCGCGTGGTGAACCTCATACACATCCTGCTCATCTTGGCCCATTGGTTCGGCTGCTTCTACTTTCTCTTATCAGAGGCCGAAGGATTTCAGGTAATCGCATGCGCACTCATAATCGATTAAAATAATCGTAAACGCTGTCGTAAAACGCATCAAATTATTGTTAGTCTAGCATTTATCTCGGTTTATCGCAGACTAATTTCCCGTTTTACAATTTCACAAATTGAATTACTTCCCTTAATAGTCCTTCTTACGCTATTAATTTTTATCTTTCGCCGGGTTTTATTTCAAGTCGTAGACATTTTTATTCCCTTGTTAGACATTGGATAATAATTGCTTTATATCATCAGGGTGACTGGGTGTATCCGTACCGTCCAGGCGATTACGCAACATTGACACGCAAATATTTAGGGTCCTTGTACTGGTCAACATTAACGTTGACAACGATCGGTGATCTTCCGACACCGGAAACAAATGCCGAGTAAGTCTATACTTTTGAATCTGAATATAAATTGTTTCAATCAAATTAAAATTTGCGGTTGTGGAAATTGTGCAAAAAAAAGATTAAAACATGAATATTGCAATACGCAGAAAAACGAATTCGGTGGACGGCCCGAGGTCCTTGCCGCGCCGTGGCGTCAAATCACGTCTGCTGCAATTCAACAATAACGAAGGGTAGGTAAACGAAGAAAGGGGATAGAATTGCAATAACAACGATCGGGTTAAACCGCTGCGTGCTCATTTGCGATGTGAAAAATGCGCAGAAAACAAACAAAAACAAACAGCCAGCACGCAAATGAGAAAAGTTGCGCGCAGATAAAGAACGAAGGACTAAAGGGCCGTCCACCAATTACCAACTTTTTCTATCGCTGCGCACCCCGCGAATAAATGAGACGCGCGAATGCGCGCGATTAATTTTACGCGAATTACCAAAGTGTTGTTTGGCACATTTTGCAAAATGCCCTTTGGTCCTTTGACTTTGCATTTAAAGCTATTGTGTTAATTAATGTTTCTGATCCTTTTCCTTGTTTTTCAGATATGTGTTCACAATCGTTTCTTATTTGATAGGTGTATTTATATTTGCGACAATAGTTGGTAAGTTGCCTCAAAAGGTCAATGTTGAATTAAGCTTAATAATTCTTCTGTGACTTGCAGGACAAGTAGGTAATGTGATAACGAATAGGAACGCAAATCGTTTAGAATTTGAACGACTGCTTGATGGTGCCAAAACGTACATGCGACATCACAAGGTACCTGGTGGCATGAAACGAAGAGTTTTACGATGGTACGACTATTCATGGTCACGAGGACGAATACAGGGTGGAGGAGATATTAACACCGCTCTCGGTCTTCTACCCGACAAGTTAAAAACGGAGCTCGCGTTGCATGTGAATCTAACTGTGCTGAAGAAAGTGACCATTTTCCAAGAGTGCCAACCGGAGTTTCTTAGAGACTTGGTGTTAAAAATGAAAGCATACATTTTCACTCCGGGCGATTCAATTTGCCGGAAGGGCGAAGTCGCTCGAGAGATGTTCATCATTGCCGACGGCATCCTTGAGGTTTTAAGCGAGGCGGGCAAAGTGCTCACTACAATGAAGGCGGGCGATTTCTTCGGGGAGATTGGCATACTTAACTTGGACGGTCTCAATAAGTAAATACTTATAATTTGCATTAAATTCTCATTATTTATCAATTTAACTTCAACTCGACACAAACTCACTGTGTATCTTTTGTAATTGCTTCGCAGACGCACCGCAGACGTGCGCTCAGTTGGCTATTCTGAGCTCTTCTCTCTATCGCGCGAAGACGTCCTCGCCGCGATGAAGGATTACCCAGAAGCCCAAGAAATCCTGCAGGCGCTCGGTCGTAAGCGGCTGATGGAAGTGAAAGCGTCGGCGCGCCAACACCAAAAGGAGAAAGAAATGAACGCCGACGGCAAGGGATTAGTGGATAAAATTAAAAACGAAGCCAAAGGCCTGCGGAATGCTTTACGCAAAAGCAGAACCCATCGAAGATCACAAGAATCGCTAGAGTTGCAACCGCTGCAATCTAGTAAAGAGAGCCGTGACAGCAACGGAAAGGGGATGCTGAAAAGAATGTCAAGGGTGCGATCGCATGAATTATCACAAGAGGAGGACAAAGAAAAGAAAGATTCGGACGATGGGGAGAAAGTCACTTCACCTTTAGGAGCTGGATTACCTCTATTGTCACGGCTACGCCTGCTCAAAGAAAAGCAAGACCACGAAGAACGAGTATCGAATTGTCCAACGCCCTCCTTACAGCATTCACCTTCACCAGCGAGTGTCAAAAGCCCTCCGCCAACAACCGAAAAGCAAGAAGAACAAGAAGTGATAGGTGCTGGTCTACCACTTCTTCAGCGGCTACTTCTCCTGAAAGCAAAGGAAGCAAAAGAAGAGAAAGCCAAAGAGGTTGCCACCACTTCAAGTGTGCCAATAATCAAGACCACCGCATTGGTGACCACTTCAAGTGTGCCAATAATCAAGACCACCGCATTGGTGACCACTTCGAGTTGTACATTAACAACGAAAAGTCTATTGAGCCAAAGTGCTGCAAAACCGTCAGGTAAGGTATCCTTCAAGGAGAAACTGAAGCAGTTGAAGGAAACCAAAGAGAGCTCTGCGGTGCTTAAGGATATTCCCGAACCGTCAGTGGAGGAATCACCACAGGACTCGAAAGATAGTATAGAGAAGGACGACAAAAGTGAAGCGCATTGGAGCAAGTTGAAGAAAGCAGCAATAGTGCGTGATACCAATGAAATAATCACTGTACAAGTGAAAGCAGATGTGACCACAACGTCGTCGAGTGGGAAGGAAGTGGCGCTTGTATCCAGCGAGGAGAAACCCAAACCCAAACTAATTTTTACACGAAGGACCAAACATTACCGATCCATTGATGACCTCAGTCCCGAGTACGGCGGACTTCCATTCGTCAAAAAGCTCAAAATCCTCAACGAACGTCAAAAGCTCGAAGAGCTCGAGACGGTCATGAAAACGCGTAGTTTTAGTCTAGACATTTCGGATAAGGAAATTGAGAGTGATCACTTGACGCGCTCGCGATCCGAGGGCTCGACGATGCATCATACGATGGATCGACTTCTAGTGCCAAGTCCGCTGCATTCAAGCACCGAGTCGAACGAGACGCTCGAACGCCGAAATCTCAAGTCGATCCTCAAAAAGCTCTCCGAAGAGGCGCCACCCCTCACGCAGAATATGCCCGAAAAGGTGGATTCGACCGAATTCAGGAAGTTAATGCGTGCCCCGACAATTGAAGGCTACGCGGCGAGACACTCGAAGCTCTCAAAGAGCGTCACATTCAATCGGGATACGTTGCCTAGTCCCCCAAATAGTGGGAATGCTATTACCGCCGTCCCAACAACAATCTCGCTGAGTGAGACGTCGTTCCCATTCAATTCAATCCCACAGCCTTCGTCCCCGCTGGGTGTTGCGCAGTTGTCTCCGGTTCCCGTGTTGCCTCCGTCACCGATGCCCATCAATCAATCGATTGGCAACGGCGGCAATGGAGCCCATGACACCAACGAAGGTAATAATAACAGAGTGGAGGAAGACAAATTGCAGCGGGTGGCGGATGAAACATGCAACGTGCAAATTATCACAACGAAAAGCAATCAAATCAAATATAAAGGTAGAGCATTCGAACAGCCAACTATATTTTACGATCGCAAACTTAAAGTGCAGTTTATTTTGTTATCGCAGGCTCCTTGGACGAAGAACAGCAATACTTTGCGGATATTTTACTCGCAATAAAACAGGTAATGAGCACACATTTGCAGGACATGCAAGAGAAGTATCATCAGAAGTTGCTGCAACTGGAAGAGGAACTGCGGCAACGTGACGAAACGATTGATCAATTGCGTGCCCACATTCATGAGCTGGAAAAAGCCACGGATGATTCGTATACGGTAAATTAATCTAAACTCTCCCCTAGCGTCCCCAAGATATTATCCATTATCTCTTCGCATCATTTATTCCGCTATCTAATTGTGCAGGATTCAATCGAGACTGTCGTATCCGGACACGAGCACTCCTGGGATGACCTCAACCGCAACGAATCAACGGAAGTAGAACAATTGCCGCAAACGCTGCGACCACAGCCCGTATGGCAGCCGTCGCGCGATGACGTTATACTCGAAATGGATTCGAATACGGACACGGAATCCGAATTCGGGGGTGACATTGACTCGTCCGAGCCGGGCTACGAATCTGGCGAATACGAGAATTCGTCGCACAATTGGGAGGTCGAAATGCTTGCGGCGCAAATGCGACAGCAGAGGCGCTCGGCGAGTCTGGATACGAATACGGCGAGGCCGATTCGACGAAGATTTACGCGAGGAAGCAGTGCGGAAGTATCTTCATCGACCTCATCAACGCCCTCTGCGATGCATCATAGAAGGGACTGATATTTCATCATTGTGGTCTTCAGTTAGCTTAAGACCTTTTTCCCCGTCATTAATGAAGAACACACACTCAACAACACCAGTAATTCTAGACTATTCTATACTATTTGTAACGATACACAACTCACAAATTCTTAAGAGTTTTTGAATAATCTTGAGAATCGATAAAGTGAGCTACCAAAAAGTCCACTTTTAGCGGTTAAACAAACGATTTCAACTAATTGATTCATTGACAATTACTAAAAATTATTGAAAATGTGATAGTACAATTCGTATTCGCATGATTCCCAACCACCTTTGACTCATACCGCAGCATATTTTAATCAAAAGAGACGAGAACAAACTAAATTCAGTTTATTTGCAAATGTGCCAAACTATTTCGTTCTCACACATCAACTGCACTGTCCAACTAATTACCGAATCATTGATTGATCATCCCCACACCCACTGTAATCAACAATGAGCGATGATATCGATGAGTCAAAATCACCAACATGCAAATTAATTACTTACTAGACATTAATAAACAACTAGCATTAAATCACATACAACAACATATTGTATGAATTATATAAATATAAATATTGTAAAATTATTGAAATAGCCAACACACAAACAGTGCAACAGAGAGAAAGAGAATATAACAAAACCTAAAATTACTAAAGTATATATATATATATAAATATTTATTATTAATCGATAATGACGAGAAAGAGAAGAAGATATCCTTTTATTAGACGCTAATTATACGAGTAATAAATCTATAAAGAAAATGAAGAAATATATATGATAAATTAAAATACTAATGAATAATAATAGTGATAATATTGTATAGACTCATTCTTTACTCAAAGGAAAATATAAGAAAAACTTGTAATAATTTTAAAACATTTCCTAAGAAAGTGCAATGAGATATGAACGATGAACGAACGCGAATGACTCGAACCAAATTACAAATAAATATTCTAGAAACTCATTTACTTGCATTAAAAATGTTGAGAGAATGTGACGAGAAGTTGAACAAACGTGATGTCAAGAATCTAATTGCTTAATCTATTTGTTTTTCCTTTCGAATTTTGTTGTTACTATAAACAGGGTGATTTTCAGTTTAGTTATTGAATTTAATTAAATGAGAAACATAGAAACAACTATTTTAGATCAATTGAATATCAAGAAATTGTAACACCAGTAACTAATATCAAGTACTAACGAATAAAATCATCTGTACATCATATTACTGAGAGAAATGTACAACACGAATATAAAACAACATTTAACTTCATTCGAGAAAACCTTAGATGAAGAAAGAGGCAAAATAGAAATCACAAAGTCTTTCGCCCAAAGAAAAGTCCAAGATTATACAATAGTCCACTCATTCTTAGTATAAATATTCATTGTTTCAATTGTTTCAAGATGCGATAATGGCTGCTATTATGCGAGGTTTACGATTGCAAACAAGTGATATTAATTGTTTTCGACTAAGATTGTTAATAGGTTTGTTTATCAATTATGTTGTTACTTCTCATGGAAAATAAACATCAATAATAATTTTATTTGTGCGTGTATGATCTTTTTATTTACCTAGTAGTTAAGCGTTTCCCAAATAAATAACAAGTTTATACTTTTTACACTCAAAAATATCTTTTTATATACTGATCGAAAATTTATAAAAAATGGTTGACTTTTATTTATCTTCTTTGGCCGCCCAAATAGATGAGACAACGGATGGTATGTAGCCCAAATGACTTTTATATTTTAAATTAATCTATTTAACATGTACATCAAACGTAAACAATTCCAAAATCCTATATTTGTGAAAAGCCTGTTGTGCATAAAAACGACTGGACAGATTTTGAAATTCCATTGATAAAAAATATTTTTAAAACGTTGAAAAGATTAGTTTGAATTTAGATTAAATTAGGATGATTCATGTACTATCTATAACGAAACATAATGCAATAGGGACCGGAAAATCGCAGTGGTTTTAGTGTACTCTAATAAAATTAGAAACCTAACGCCAATTTAGTTATTTCAAGGAGTCTCTGTGGCAAAGTACATTGTACATTAAGAAAAGATGCAAAACTAACATTAGAACCGTGAAACAAAATCAAAATTTCGGATTCTTTTTAAATTATCATAGGTAATATCTTGTTGATTGAAAAAGTTAAATTATTCTAAAATTAATTTCTCTTTGATAATCTAATATTTAAGAAAAGCTATTTATGTTATGAGGAAGTTTATTAGTTACAGTTTCTTTAGATGTAAATAACTTTGTTGGGGGCGGGATCAAGAGGCTGGAAAATGAAGTTTGAATATGATTTTTACGCAATAAGCTAATTGCATCGCAGGAATTCTATGACTTTAATAGCATATATTAAACTAGCAAACCATTCCTTCAAAATTTTTTAGAAAAGATCATTATTTAATTTCTCGACTATTTCCCCATTGGGTTAGGTCAACTCTCTCGCTTATTAACTCTCTAAGGCGAACAAAAACACTATTGCTTTGGAAGTATCAACGTGAACAATAAGCACACGTAGTTTATTTTGATTTCAGCGTGAGTTCGAGACCTTTTAACTTACAACACCTGAAATTCACTGGTCACAGACACGTGTGTTTACTTCAGAATGCGCTGTGATATTTATTCAGCAATTCGAATATGCGACGCCATCTGATGTTTAAATTATAAATGAAACCTACTTTCCTATTTCAAACTTATAACTTAATTTGAATTGTTTCTTACAATCGAAAATGATTCTCAATTATGCCAAATTGCAAAGACTTTCTTTGATTCATAATATCACCGCCTTATAAAGTTATATGTAAGGCTATAAAATATTTCAAAATATCACTTTGTAAGAGTGATACCATTGAAACCTATACGAAATGCAAATGTGGCGCACCTTTGCGGGTTTGTTTATGCTTTTCGTCGTTTGGCATTAAATTTTTACGCGACGACTGCGTAACACGACGCAAGGATTACATTCACCTGAAGAGACGATCGCAACGCAAGAGCGCGTTCCTTCAGCGGTTGGCGAGCGCGCGTCCATCGACCACTACGCTGGGCATTCAAACGACAAGCCAGACAAACGAGTGCGCCGAGCAAAGCGTACTTACTTAGCTTAGCTTAAGAAACAAGCGCGCGATCCCCGCTTCGACGTTGCGCACTATTCTTTCTCTTGGAGAATACGTTCATGAGTTCATGGCGCGAGGAGTATTCAAGTCGCCATCGTCATCGTCGCTGGTGTTGCTGTTTTTAGTTTGTTCGGTTCAACCACCAGAAGCGAATGCGCTCGGCTGACTTAAGTTAAAACGCGACCATTCGCGATATTCAAGACTATTGTTTCTACGATTCGCTCGTAAAATTACCAGAAGGCAGTGTTGATTGAAAATTTCAAGTGAATTGGATTACTATTTTTGGATTAAAGTTTAAGTCGCATTGGTATATTGAGGTAATTATTGTTACTTAAGTATTTACGTACATAATGAACTTTAAATGACAATTGTAATTGATAACTAATTGACAACTAATTGTCATTGATATTTCCCAATTAATGTTGCTCGAACGTGTTTATGCTTATTATAAATTCGATTTGTTTAAAGCAGTTTGAGACGCGTCATTAGTTTTACAGTTAGTTGCGTGGTTATTGTGCATCTTTTTGGTAACTTGCGTTTCGCGAGTCGACAAAGTTCATCTTCGATGGCGTCTTGTTTGCGATCATCTTATTGCAATTGTCAACTGGCGTGATGACTTCCTGCTTAAGTACGCACATACACGAACACATTCCTCGCTTTATTAATTGCCTCAATCCTCTTATCGCGCACTACCTGCGCGAGTAAAAGCATCATCACGTAACCAATAAATTCGTGTTTTGTTTTCGAAAATAATCTCAGGAAAAAATCGTATGTACTTTATGTTTTCTGTACGTGTACCTTTCTTTCCTTGCTTGTTTTTTATCGCCATTCTTTTCCCACTCTCGTGTCTTCGCATAAGCGAAGAGAAAGAGATCGCGGCGGTTTTCAAGGCCGCCGCCACTCGAAACGCCAACCACTTTTAACATTAAATATCTTCAAGCATTCCAACCTCGGCCAACAACAAATGCGCGTTTCGATTTTATTGCATGATAAAACACGAAAAATCGCTGATCGTAAACAAATTAACTTTTATTTTTTTTGCCGAATGTTGTAAATGATGTATACGTTGTTTTTCTATAACACTTGATTGGCAATGTACCTACTCGTATTGCAATAAAACATGCATACGTTTATTATAGAAAAAAACGCATGTCACAATGGTTTGTTGTGTAGTTACGTTTGAATGCCTAATTCAATTCATATCGACGAGTAATGTTATACGCGTAGTAGTACAGAGATTTAATAATTCGTTTCGGTCGGCGCGTTACTGAAAAGCCACCTTAGAAAAGTGTCTTGAGAGAGTGAACTGAGATGCGGTTTCGTCATCTTGGCATGCCTTAGCATTGTGTCTATTTGCATGACCGGTAATCATTTTTTGAGATTTCAACGCTCGAAGAATGGAATTAGTATGCAGGTAGTTTTACACGTTCAACGCACGTACGTACGTGAGAAGATGCATTGCTTAAGAAATCCTGCATGGATGCAAGACGAATCAATTTTGAATAATTCGAATATATAATTAGATTTTCTTTTTTATCTGTAATCCTTACCTGGGTTGCTTAAGTTATTAATAGATATTATTGTTAGTTTAGAGTCAATTACTCCTTTAATGAGTGTAAATACTAATAAAACATATTGTTGGTAGAGATATTTGTCCAAGATATTCTGATAGAATTGAATACAAGGTCTTTCCTTACAGCTAAATATTAAAGATTTACTGATTATCATCTCATAAGTACTTGAACTAAAATAAACGTGTGTAATAACTTGTAAAATGTAATGTCAAGTGAGAAGAAAATTTCAAAATCGTGCACATCCACGTTTGGCCAATTAAAGTTGAATGATCTCCCAGTAAAAGGAGAATAAACTTTTTAAAAGTTTGACAGTTAGTTTCATCAAGATGTTTTTAGAAATTTTCGAAATGTGCTCAACGTATCAAATATATAAAAACCCTAACAGTATCTGCGTACAGGTAATTTCTATTGATTATTTGCTTATAATTCAAGTTCGCAAGCGGACATAAAATATTCAATATATTCACTTGTTAGTAGCTGTTGAGCCAGGAGAGGAAAAGCAAACCGACTATAAATTTTCCACAGTGATATTGAATGTTGAATTGAACACAAGACCTCTTTCTTGGCTCTTTTATGCGGAGGATTATTATGCGAGATGCAGTGTTAAGAGCAAGAGCAAGAGCAATATGTGATTGAAATCAAACGCATGACGCTTCAGCACGTTTTGTATTGGCGTGCGTGCCTCTAATTTGTGGTCGTATATCCATACCTAATGCTGCATAATGATTATAATTATTTGTAATTTACGCGAGTGCACAATAGAGGTGTGTGTGCGATAAAACACCTCTCTCTTCAGCGATCAACAATCAACACTTGCTTGTTGCTTATTGTTATTGTTGTTCGTGGTTTGGCACAATGTTGTTTTCCTTGCGTTTTTCATGCATGCCTGGATGCTGCATAAATTTTACATTTCTGTGCGCTATCAATATCATCATCACCAGTGTCTAATTGCTCAATAAATATATCTATTTTATGCGATGATTCCTCGTATGCCCGGTGGGCATGAAATTTATAGGTTTCACTAAAAGAAAATGTGTTCTATTTTTAGCATTGTTAAACCAACAAGACAATTCCAGTTTATATAAATGCAGAAAATAATTTCAGGCATTAAATTAAAATCACATCCATGTCTGGCGATTGTTTGACTTTACTTCGTACGTAATTAAAAAAGCAATCAATAGTTCAATAACAATAATTACTCAATCACTGATGTACGCTAACAAATACGCTAAATTTAGAAAAGCAATTACGTCACTTCATAATGTGCTTGATTTGCATACTCGTAAACCAAACACTTGCAATAGGTGGACGTAGAGAATGTTTTTTATCAACATCAAGGTAAATTTTATTTAATAGACTTGTTTTTCTGTAATTCTTGTTCGTGCTTTACGATTTTTTCCAATCTCAGATGTGATTTATGGATGTTTTCTGTTTTGGTCTATTGCTTCTTCGGCAGCAAAGCGCGCCTTTCTTAATTTGTTTCTGAGATGCGAAGTGATGCGTTATGAAACTGCACATGTCATTAAATTTTCGAGATGCGAGATTTGAGTGAAAGTTGTACAATTTATTTTTCGGTTTGAAGTTTCCCATTCTTTTTAGGCTTGAGTTTTAGCGAAAATCCTCTTTCTTTTTTGCTGCCGTTAGATAATGCTAATAAAACAGCATCTTTAATTAGATTTGCTAAAAGCATACAACAATTGCATTTACGACTTTACCATTTTTTGTTCCTTTCGTCACGCTTTAAACACTTATAATAATAACCCGTGAAAGATTCGTCGAGTGAAATTTTTTATTAATTGTCCATCAGTGAATTTCGCTCCTTTCTTAATTTGTGTAGTCGTCCTTTAAAAGGCATGCTAATAACTTTCTTTTAATTTCTTAATTTCTCAACGCAAACTCAATATCGTCGGGTCAAATACTTCTAATAAAATTTATGCCATAAGAAATCGATAATCTCCCAAAACGTATCCGTTGTTTTCTCGCTTCATTTAATACAGGTCCACAAAACGTGTTAATTAACGGCGGCTGATAATGGTTAATTTAATATCCACAGACGTTAATCACTTCCACGTCAATTAAAAGTACGCGAGGCAGTGCAGCGCCGAGGAGGTGAAAAGAAGTTCGCA
>JARJDV010008751.1:0-12414 GCA_030264675.1 Anaulacaspis nigra | reverse complement strand
CCGTCGCCGCTACCGCCGCTGGTGGCGGTTTCGCACATCTACAGATTACCATCACTCATTACATAACTCTTCAGATTAACTTACAAAGTTAATTGTATTAATGCGTTCGTCGTCGCATGAGCGCCATCTTCGTTTTGCACTTTGTTAATGTTTAACTTAAATTTTGCTTACTTACCCTCCTCCTACGTCAATGTCGGTCTCTGCCACGATTCGTAATTGGCTAAAGTGGCATTTGGCTGTTTGAAACTTTTGAAAAACTGCTAAGGGTTGCAAGAGAGATAAACACACGAAATTTCTTTAACATATATTTTTTATTTGAGCCTTTTCATTGCAATCAAATACAACAAAATATTTTTAAATAAAAGTTCGATCTTTCAACACAAAAAAGAGCTTTGCCTTGATTATTCAGCTATGCGTATACACTTTTGTATTTTTTTATTCAGTTTATAATATTTGTTTAATAATTAATTACTGATAAATAGTTCTTCTTCTCTTTATTCGTCTTTCGCAATTCATGTAATTCTTAAAGAGTTTCATTTGCATTTACACCACTTATCGTCGGTCGTTTAATAATAATGTTTTGCTTTTTTTGTTGCATTTTTAAAGGTATATTTTTTTATTTAAAAATTCTCTCTTGGAAGAATGAGATATTACGAGATAATACGTATACGAATGTTTTGTATTTTTGTATTCCTTAGCATTCAATTAAATATATTTTTACCATAATCAATCAATCAATCAATCAATCGCTCGCAAACGTCTCTAGGTATATTTGCATTCGGTCAAAATGTATTTGTAGTACTTGCTTTTTAAATTTACAATTGTTTAACGTGATGATTAAACAGTCCATCGCAATTTCGATCCTCATAAATAGTTCACAAACAGTATGTACATACAACACGTTGAGAATGCTGTGGTGGTGTTTATTTTTTGATGCAAAAAATACTGAACAGAATATCGACTTTGTCTTCGCTGCTTCGACTTTGTTTGATTCGTTACGGTCTAGATTCAATAATTTAATAATTTGTTTCACTCTTAAGTATCATCAAAACTCTACGCAATTTTTATCAATAATATTTCTAAATGTGTCAGTGTGTTTTGTTCTTAATTTTTACATTGGATTCGTCACTTGTTCTTTTTTTTGGTTTCGGTTTTGGTAGTCAAAAACGTTTCAACCTCACTTTGTTCCATTAAGTTACTCATCAAAAAATGTCTATTTTACAATGACTATATAATATTTTTTTCATATATATAATTTATTTATAATATTTATACTTCTCATATATAAATCGGCTAAATAATCGGAGATGTGATTTTTGACTTCTTTACATTATCTTAATTTACGACTTGCGTCTTCTTCTCTTAAACTTTTTACAAGTACAAATCTTCAATGCGAATCAATTTTTCACGTCTTCTTTTCGTATTATTCCCTTTAAACAGTTTAACAGTTTGAGGCAATTAATTACAATTACATAGTCACCGCGAGTGAAATTTTAGTTCTTTGACTGGACATTATCTGCGCAGATCAAAAATGAATAAGTTCTTCAGCGATTCATGCTGTTGCTGTTGTTGTTGTTGTTGTTCAGATATTTATTGTGCCTTCTGTGCGTATCTTTTGCCATCATTCAACCATCATGAGTTATTTATTATTTTTATATGCCTATATAGTATGTATATATAATATGTACGGTTTAAGTTAAAGGATTTCTTCTTCATCGACTTCTTCGTCTGCCTCTTCTTGTATTATGTACATGCCCTATAATTTAGTAGTATACATCTTAAATACTGACTTATGTTTACTTCTTGAACGGATGCGCAGATGCATCCATTATGATCATCGCATTCATAGCATCGAAATGCGTTTTGCGTTTTCCCTTTTTCTTGAGCGCGCTCCTTGCAGTTGTTCAAACATCTTCATCAAGAGCGCGCTTCTTCTTGTGCGCCTGCAAGAATGCATACGAGTGTTGTTGCTCTATAATTAATATTTACAGAACGACTGCACACGAGCTGTGTATGTGGATTTTGTTAATGGAGTTCAAATTGTGATTGATGCTACGTTCTGTCTTGCTCGCCGCGTTTTGTTTTGCTGCAAATAATTTATTGTTATAATGCTAAGGACCAGTTTTGCATTGCAATGAGTGTTGCGCATTTGCATTCAATCAGCATCCGTATGTGCGTGTTGTTACACCGCGCTTATTTATTTATATATTCTATTATTTAAATAATTAGAAATTATCATTTCACTTTATTACTAAATTGGTTTTGCTGTAGCAAGATATGATAACATCACAAAATACAAGAACCGCTTAGCGGCGCTCTCTTTTCTTACTTATTATTCATTATCATTGTTTATTCTGTATACTATCATTCTTAAATTAATCAATATTACTATTATTATTCGTTTTTGAATTGCGACAAATCAATCGGCATCGCGCAATCGAAATATTGATGGCAATTATTGATGTTGCTCTTTGCTCTTTGATGAATTGAACACTACGACGAAAGTAAAAGTCTAGAAATCTGTACACATACATAAGTAGTTAATAATTATTTGTAATTTTTAAAATTGTGTAGGAATGCATCCGAGAATTGATTAATAGTTTAATTGTGTGCTGACACAATGCACACGGCCGTCAGCCAAACAAACGCGAACAAAGAGACCAGGAAGAGGGAGGCACACCTTGTACAGTCATCCCCAACGTTTTATCACTTGTAGTATGGTTACACGTATTTACTAGACAATTGTTTGGCGAGTTCGGTATACTTGAGAAATTTCGAATGCGGGCTCTCTTCGAAGCCGCCGGTGGATGGCGGACTCTTGCTGCCCGTCGAACCGGGACCACTTGATCCAGTTACCGGTGGATGAGACGACTTACCTCCCGAAGGTGTCGACGCGCCGGAGCCGGACGGTTGCGACGCAGCTGCGGCAGCTTTTAACGCGATCGGGTCCGGAATGACTCCGTCTTTGACGAAGTGCATTTTGGACAAGTGGTGGCGGTAAGCACCCTTGGATATGAACGGCGTATCGCAGAACGCGCACTTCATGATTGAGTCTGAGGTCATCACAGCATCATTGCAGGCCCAGCTGAATGCAAGGATTGCACCGGGTGTCGAGCTTGGCGTCGACGTTGTTGTGGCGCTGGAGGCCGTTGAGGAAGCGGTTGTCGCAGTGTTATTGCTACGATTATTCGTATGGTGCGTCTCAGTCTTATCGCAAAGTTTTTGTAGCGCCGCCAACGGATGACTGCTGCCACGTTTACCACCGCTCACATGCTCAGTTATCGTGGAGCCCCCCGACAAACTGTCGAACATGGAACTCAATGCACCAAGACTACCTCCAGCTTTACGGTCGCCATTTGTACTTCGCGGGGTACCTGAACGATCACTCGAAGCAGGACTACTAGTACTGTTTCTACAAGGACTAGCCTCCGGTGTTCTACGGTGCGGACTACTCGTTGGTGTTCGAGTCGCGTTGTGATGCTTCTTCTCGTCATCTTTTACAGGTCCATTGCTGTGAAAACTACTCTTATCGTCATCATCTTCATCAAGCTCCTTTTTGATTTTCACCTCTTCTACATCATCGTCGTCAATCTCTTTTTTGATGTTATTGCACATATCCGAATCGGGTACTAGTTTCTCCACACTGGGTGATTTATCGCGCTTGTTGTCCGGTGTTGATCTGGGTGTTGAGGAGATGGGCACACCAGGTGGTTCCATTTTACGCTCTGGAGTCAATGCATCCACACGACTGCTACCGCGTTCCGATATCGAACTCGATTCACTGCCACTTCGTTCACGTCTTCCGTAATGTTGGCTTTGTTGCTGGTGATAGTTTCGTAACAAGTTCATAGTCTGTGCGTCAACAAGGGGTTTTGTATAATCGACACTTTCATCAATGCCCAAACGCTTTAGTATACTCGAGCCCATAGGTGCTGTGGTGGTTCCCACACCGGGAAAGGATGCGTTCTGTCTGCCACGCGAATCGAAACTCTTTTCAATCAATTTCTCAATGGCATTAAGCACGGACGGCGATGAACCGTTGTTGTTGTCGGCTGCAGGTGGCGGTTGCTCTTTGGCAACAACCTCAGTATTCGGCGATCGCAATTGCGGAGAGGGAGACTTCTTCGTCTTGTCGCGCGGCTCCGGCGGCAGAATGTTGTTCGACATGAGTGCGTTCTTTAGGAAATTTCTTTGGTTGCTTGTCATTCCGACACACTGTCGAATGTGGTCAACAAACTGTGATGTTTCAATTTTATTGCCGCACTTCTCGCACGTGATGCGCCCAGCGCCAGCAGTCGTATCGCGCTTGTCCAATACAGCGTTATCGCCGTTCTTGAACTCATGCTGGGCGCGCTCCAACTCGAGTAGCTTGCGCACCGGCAGCGACTTCTTACGCTTCTCGCGTGTTTGCCGCCGACGACCACCGCTCTCGGTAATCGAACGCATGATGTGCTCTTTGTAGTGCGAGTTCTTGACCATGTGATTGCTTAGCTCCTTCAGCGAACTGAAGGCCTGATCACACACCTTGCACGTGAGAACGGCACTCACGTGGCTGCTGGTGCTTCCTGGCGGTCCCCCGGGCCCACTACCGCCTCCCCCTCCGCCGTTCCCGTTTTTTGGATCGTCACTAGATCGCCACGAGATAATCTGCTCCTGAGAGATGATGTTTGTGTAATGCTGCGTCTGCTGCATATGGCTGGTCATCTCAGCCAATGATCGGAAACTCTGACCACACCACATACACTTCAGAATCTGCCGCGTCTGTTCAGCGCCCTTACCGAGCCACACGTCCTGTCCGCGCACCAGTTTTCGCGGCAGGGGCATCGTTTCCTTGATGAGCAAATTCAAGTCGGATTGATTTGGCTTACTTGAATTGGACGAGGAAGAACTGGTGTTGGTATTTGATGGTGATGAGGTCTGCGGCTGGTGAGGCATCACGTTCTGCGTCTGCATCGGCGGTACTGGCACGTTGACACCACAATGCTTCGCCTCCTTCATGTGCGTCGTCATCGCCGCTAAGCTGGGGAAGCTCTGCTTGCACCACACGCATTTAAGCACGTCTTTCGCCTGTTCTGCGCCCTTATTAAGCCAATGCGATTGCCAAGCGCTGTGACGGCTGCTTGCGGAATTAGCCGATGCTCCGCTGTTTGCCATCGAACGGAATAGATCCTCGCCGCCAAGTTTACTTAGTTCGCTCATCTTCTCCAAAGCCTTTGTGGCGTCGCTCGGCGTCGGTGTTGCATGCTTCAGCTTACCATTCCAGAGGTCTGGCGATGGCGTGGTCTTCGGCGATAGACTGGCGGCAGCAACAGCGGCCGCAAAGTACGGCAGATGTGAGGCGGCCACCGGAGACGACCACGCCGGCATGCCTGGCTTTGCGTAGTCCGTGCTGCTGGTGCGCTGCTTCCGTGCCGGCGGTTGTGCGCTTTGATCTTCTGCGCTCCTCTTGCGCGCCGTTACGGACAAGTCCAGCGGACTGTTGACAGGCGCTTCCGGCAAGGCGGGCGGCGGTGTACTTGATTTGCTTAGGTTCATCACGTCGCTTTCGCCCTCTGACTGCTCAGACTTGCTGAATGAACGTTTACTGAAGTCCAGGATGCCATCGGCTGGCGATGGTGATTGCATTGGCATGTCAGATGGATGAGTCGGCGGAGATGAGGATGATGTTACCAATGGTGATATCGAACTGCGATTGAACGCTGGCGGCAGCGGAGAAGTCATCATCAGCCGATGCGAATGTTGTGCGGCGGCGGCTGCTGCATTCAGGTAGGCTGCCATGGCAGCCGACTGTGGCGGTATTAATGCAGCTGCTGCGGCGGCGGGCAATGTTGGAGGCAGAGCAATGCCGACCGGACTCAGTGTAGCCGCACCGAGCGGGTTGCGTAGACTCCCTCGATCCGAAAACGTCGACTCTCCTGACGGACACCTCGGCGGCTCACTTGAGTCGCGACTCTGGCACCTTGGGCTCGTCATCTCTCTGCAATAATAGAACGGCAACGTTTACTTTCTCGCCTTTATATCTTGGGTGCGTAGTATCAATGAACGCGCGCAATCAAAACAGCAAAGCGCGCGGCGCGCACTCTGATGGTGTTTTATCGTTACCGACGAAATGAAGTTTTGGAAAATTATGAAAGCGCCTCGCAAGGCGCTGATATAACTCAGCCGCATGCCGACTGCGCAGGCAGCACTCAATGGCGCCGCTGTTTGCTCGGTGTGGCGTAAAAGTGTTTGCACTGTAATGATTTACGATAATAGCGCACGGGGCCCCGTCAGCAGCTAAATATTGCGCGCGCGGCGTCCCCCATTTAGATTTCCCAACGAGCGTGCAATAATGCAACAACACAAAGTGCCGCGAAACCGACGCGTCTTCGCAACGCATGCCGCCACTCTTTGCCTTACTTATTCATGTTTACTGCCGCCAATGTGTACATGCGTAAACACCGCGCCGCGCGTCTCATATCGCAGTCCTAGATTTATCCAACAATAAAAATCTTACCGCTCGAGATGGTTCGGCGTGTCTTCAGCGATCGATCGGGGACTGCGTGGCGAAGCTGGATCGCCAGGTGGCGGCGAATTGACATCGTCGTCTGGTGCTGGCGATGCTGCCGACGTTGGCGTCATCGAACCGGATTCCTCGTCGCCCTCTAATTTATCGCCGTCTTCAGGACACCCTTCTTCACCGCCCTCCCCTGCAACAAAACGCATCCAATTTGAGCAACTGCACACATTACAATCGATCAATAATAAATTCTAATTGTCAATCAAGCGTTGGAATTAATGGCATGGAAAGCTCGTTGTCTGCGCTCAAGCACTAAACGCGATGATGCAGTGAAAGAGAAGATCTAAGCGGACGATAAAATAAAAGCTGTGTGGGGAAAGCATCGCGTGGAATGCTTATTAAGAAAGCATTGATCATTACTTTCAACTTCGTCACCTCGCATCAAGTCAAGTCGAGTTCCTCAAGTCATAAGAACGATTACATTAAACACACTTTTAAGGGTAGCACATCAATTTGTTATTTTTCACGTGGGGGTATTCGTTGCTTTTGAACAATACGAACAAATGTAGGTACATAGCGAGCGCAGATGCAAAACGGGGGCATGTGCATATATATGTAATTATTGTCAATGTCGCGGGAAACAGTGAGATCCAGCAGGATTCGATTAAATCCTGGAAAAGGCGGAGTAAAGTCATTCGGAACGCAATGCGCTGACCAATGCGTTTCGGTGCGCTGGCATAGCATCGCATGCATGTACGTACAGCGGGCGCGCTTTTGCTGAAACTAATTACGCTGATTTATGTTGCCATTGTTCATTGTTGCTCCGTGTTTGGACAGCTCGGAGACATACGTGCACGCCCCTGTGTACTCGTCGGTCGCACTCGCGTTCCGCTGCCGTTCTTGCGTCTCCTTCGGCCATGCGCGAGCTCTTTGCATTTAATAGCGCGCACAGATAGGTAAATCGCAACAACTCGCGAATGCTCCTGCCATTCGATAAAGCGCGCATTCCTCGCGTATTGTATGCACATCTTCGGCGAGGCCCTCCTGCCGTCCCATTGGTGATGTGCACCGCACCAGCAGCAGAAGCAGCACGCGGGGACCGGTTCCAATTGCGCGCTACTTAAGGTCGTGCGTCGCGCTTGATGCGCAAATATTCGCATACATACATCCATTGATCCTATCAACAAATTGTTCGTGTTTGCTTAACCAGTTTACATGCCATGCCAATTGTCCATACGCGCACATTTTTCCCTCGGCGAAATGCGACACGATCCTATGAAGATATTCAGCTCGCGCGTCGGCATTGTTCATGCGCGGATTTACGCGACTCGACTTTGTATTAATTAAAGAGCGCACATAAAACTCCCGCTGCGCCCTTGACAATAATTCGCCTGCGCACCCTCAAGCGCGCGCGAGAGTGTGCTGCGACTGATTAGATAAGTCGCTTCTGGTTATACGCGTCTGCTCTGTCGAAGAAATGAAAGACAATGGCCTATAAATCAGAAGGCGATGGGGGTCATAACATAATAGGAATATAAGCGCGTGCGATGCAGTTTGCCTTTGGAAGCGCAATAGTTGATGATGCATGCGCGCGCGTGCGCTCCGCGAACAAACGCGCGCGGGGATGAAGCGTATACACATTGAGAAACTTATTAGAGCCATTACGCTCCGAGCCAATTAACCAAATTGCTTCAAGCGCTCTCATTCGGCCATACTGCAAAATACTTCAGTTGCTATTTTCTTTTACGCTTGGCAAAAATATACAACAATTAGCGTGGCACAAGCAAACATTATTTTAACAAACTGGGTCGTTGCCGAATAGTAGTGTGCGACGAGTTGAAATTAATTAATTAAGTAATAGAAAATAAGCTTTCCGAATTGGGCAAAGTAAGTTGCTAACCGGCGAGCGCAAGTGTCACTGATGATTAAAGAAGAAATGGTCAGCGCAAAATAAATTCTGAAGTCATCTCGGCCAGCAATCCCAGATCAATTTTGTGAGCAGATTGTAAGGATGCACACTCGAAGTGTGTGATGGGGCAGAGGAATCGATTGATACGCTCGTACCGCTTTTGCGTCCGTATGTGTGTCCGAGGCGGGCGGCAAGGATGGTTGCGGTGAAGTGCTTTAGCAACTGCGCTACCGGTGATTAATTTCCGCTACGTGCGGGGCCTTCGGGAGGCGGCGATCGTATTAATTCGTGGCTTGGACCACGACGTGTATGCGTGTGGGGGCAGTGCGGAAGGTGCTCGGCAATCGTTGGAATCAAACCAAACAACGGTCAGTTTCGTTGATGAGACCAGGCAAACTTCATTAGACGTGTCTGCGCTTCGATTACCCGACCCGAGGAGCCAGCGCTGAATGCCGCCGGTGATATTGCACGCGAAATAAGATTTCTCACCTCGCTCCCACCGGATCTGGCTCAGCAGCTCCGAAACGATTTTCGACGTGGCGCACCGCAACGCGCCCGCGTGTAATCATCATCATCATCGGAACGCGTAGTGGACGATGCATATTAACATCCAATTCACGGTGTGTGCACGCGCGCGCGCTTCGCATGCTTAGCAGTACAACAAAAGCTCTTAGACAAAGACGTCGAGTGAAATGTCTTGGTGGTGATGTTGTTGATGCATGTCAGCTTGAAGATGACGAGATGATGTTGCATTTCTGCAACGGCGTCAGTCATACGCAAGCACCTCAGGGTTGCATCAAGAGCCCATTCCTATTCTTGTATTTCCCATCAATCATTCGACTAAATCCATGTCGTACACAACGCGGAAAATTGTTGAAATTTGTTTATCACGGCGAGATTTAGCAAAGAAAACATGAGCCAACCCTGTGTACATCTACTTGAGAAAAGTGTCCATCACTCAAATCACTCAAATCCAATCAACATCTCTTCATCACTTTATCCAGTGCGCAGACATCAAGAATACGGCATGTAATGCATCAGTAATTTTCTTGCTCTTGCTCTTCACCAGCTGCCTTATACGCGCACACAATTTGAATATCAACAAAAGCAGCAAACGTAAATATTTTGCCTGCGAGATATTACAATTCAAGAAGAATCCATTACAATTGCAATTTTCCTCGCGCCAACTGAAACATGTGTGCCGCGTACGTGCGAAGAGTTTAACGTCACCATTAACATGTCGTTGGTTAAAGATGCTGCGGCCGAAGAAGGACTCGAAGGGTCACGGCCTCCGCAACACTCGCGTCGTCGAAGTAAAGCACACCGCAAACCCGCAAATAGAGCCGAGAAACATGTTGAACATGTAGCTTACCGGCGCGTTTAAAGCCCGCGAGCGCGCGCTCGCGATTTACAAATGCATTTCCAGGCGGCGGCGGCGGCTGCTGCTGCTGCGGCGGAAAAACGCGACATTGCGACTATTGTTATCGTTAACAAGTGGCTTTCGCTCACCGTGCTATTGTATTTCCACACGCCAAGAATTATTGTCAACAAGCGCCATCGCCAGTGTAGCATGCCGCAAGAAATAATGCGCGAAAGCGCTGAATGCAACAAGAAGAATGCTGGCTGATAGCCCCAAAGAAGTGCACCTGATAAATATCGAATACACGTCAATAAATCGCAGCCGCGCAACTGCTAATTACGCAAAGCCCCGCACGATAAAATTCTATTTTCCAGAAAATTTGCATAAATCCCCAATAACTAATTGCAAAATTAATGAGTGTGGATTATTGAGCATTAAGCATAAATTAATTTTGATCATATTAGCATCGCGTTTAATGTGCTTAGTCTTATTGTCGATTACGGACAAGACAGGCATTCACAAAAAAATAAAGTTGCATTGAGAAGCGAGAGATGCGCAGCAGCAATTAACCTCATCAGCAGTTTATTGCGTTCTTTATTTATCCGGCCGCGGCGCAAGTTAATAAACGTGGTTTATTGCCAAACATTTATTGCCTAATAAATATACGCGTTGCGTTTGTTTAACTTTTCATTATATTATTTGTTTTGATTTATTCGCCGCGCCATCCGCAACCAAGAGATACAACAAGAGATGTGTACGCGCGCGCGCGCTCGCGTCACCATAATGCATGTCTGCGATATATTTTTTACGATATTTTCAAACATACCGACCAAAATCCATTCGAAGTGTGTGTTCAACAGTAAGCACGCTTAAATACAGGACGATGAAATATGCAAAGCGAACGATGTTATGCACGCGCCGGGTGCGATGGAAAGGACGAACATCCTGTATGAAATACACACATAAATAATGCGCTGACTTATGTTAGTGCGCTACTAGTTCTTGTCGCAAATCTTTTTATTGCCGCTTTTTATTATTCTATTTGCTGCTCGTCGCATGCGTATTTAATCAGCTACCGAACGAAACACACATTACCTACATAATTATTACCTATACACGGCTCGTAAACGGCGGCCCTTTTTATTTTTATGTGCGCCGAGGATGCGCACACAACATTCGTTCGTTTCGCTTTGCAAACCACACAGATTTGTACGTCAATTTGCATAAGACGACTTATCATTAGCACTACGCTTATAAGTCTTTAAACACCTTCAATAAACTAGAACAAAACACGCGCTGTATGCGCAAACAAAAACGGGAGGAGCAAAAAGTTGGAAACAAACAAAGAGCGCAAGTTAAATATTAATGAGAAAACAAAAAGTCTAGGCCACCCAGGCGACTCTCGATCGAATAGAGTCACTTTTGGCTTCTTGCGTTGAAGAAGCGTCCAACAAAGAGACGCACAAATGACACGTGAAGAAGGGGAACACGAGGAAGTGTACCAAAGTTCGTGATAGATAGGTAAGGAGAAATAAATAAAGCAAAGTGAGTCTGAAAGGTTAAAAGTAAATAAAATCGAGGAGGAAATAAAGAAAATAAGTCAAGCGGAGGAGCAGCACGCATTTGTTGGTTGTATGCATGCGTTGGTAACTGCATTGTGCATTCTTTCATCCTTCGACTTCTTCACTTCTTCACCGTCATCATCATCTCAACGAATTCAACGTCAAGTCATTGCTATCGATGTCATCGGTTTCATCATCATTACGGAGCGCCTGTGGTCTCCGCACCGCGTACGAGATGGATGGCCGTTGTGCTGCGCTCGTTGGCGCACAAGACGCCAACATGCATCAAACGGATTTTCAAGAAGAGGTGAAGATTGAGAGTGTGAGCCGCGACACAATGACGGCGTCCACGCAGGTCCTAAATCAATAAGGTCAGGTCAGGTTCGCCTGTCCACTGTGTCATCGTCGTCGTCGTCGTCGCCTACGCAAATACGACGAGCTAAAAGCAGTCTGCTGTCGCGGTAGACGCGTACCTGTCCACCTGCCCACTTAGCTTTGATTTATTGTAATTATGTATTATCATGGGGACGCGCCCGCCGAGCATCCATCTTAACTCTATATGTCACTGTCACTCTCTCTCGGGTGGCGTGCTCGCGATATTAACCCCTTTTCCGTTGCGGACGCGTCATAGTTTAATGAAAACTATCAAGAGTAATGAGGACGCCCCGTGAGTGATTACGCGCGTGTGCCGGACAATGCGGTCGGACGCAAAGAAATTATGCATCATCATGTCAAACGCGCCACCGTGGTTGGTGGTCCACTTTAAACCAACGCAATTAGATTCAGCGCATTATGCAATCGACATGCAAGAATAGTTTATGGGTTTGCCGCATGCAGAACGTGTTTGTGTATAATTAGATTAAAAGACGTCTTCGTAGTCGTGCCATTCATTTTTATTGTTTCATTTAATACAGACAAATGCACAAAGCGACGCGTCGCTCTAATAATGCCTCGTCCTGTGTGCGCAATAAACGAATACAAAAGCATTTCGAGAGGCAGACACAATCCGCGAATGTTACGAGATGCGGCGTATTAGACGACCACTTGGCACGACCGCCGCTCGGTTGATACATTCGCAAATTAT
>JARJDV010008738.1:0-34834 GCA_030264675.1 Anaulacaspis nigra | reverse complement strand
GCTGGAACGGATTAATGGCATTTCAATTAATTTCAATGGGTAAAATTGTTTTAAGATATGAGCGATTTAAAATACGAGCAATGCTTCGGAACGAATTAAACTCGTATGCCGAGGTACCACTGTATTTAGTGTTTCCATTTTAGCATTATTTGTTTTGAAAATTAAAGTCGTATGTCGAGGTACCACTCTACACGAATTTAAAATTTATATTTTATCATTCCAGAATATTTTAGGTGAGCTATTAATAGAGTATTTATTTATATTGTCAATGTGCTTATTACATGAATACATTTACATGATTACAAGCACCTCGCTTTTATGCGCATTCAATTGAACATTGAATAGGGACAGGCAAAGAGGGAACGAAATGCAGGTTGCGATTATAGTCACGTGCGACTCGCAAGACGATTTCTTCATAAATCTTTTCGCGTTTCGCACCTTCTCGCAAGGTTCGGCGCCTGGCGTCCTGTGCGAATGCCCCGAGCGTCGTTCCAGGCGGGGGCCTGATGTAAATCAATAAATCAGCACTTTTACAAATTACTTTTCTCCATTACATACAATCACCACATCGCGCATCCCCCCGTTATTCAACACATTTTCAATGAATGCATTACATCATATTACGTCTGAGCTGTATTCCCCATTATTTCGCCTTCGTGTTTCGAATAAAAAAAGGATCTGCTAATCACATCCAACTGAATTTTCATTCATATGCGACCGCAGAAAACGCATAAAGAGCGTGCAAGAGCTATAACATTGATAATAATAGTTAATTCACAAATGGATTAATATATTTATGTGCGCAATAAAATTTTGATTGCCCAAGATGACATGTTCAGCGTTCGATTAATGAATGTAATGAATGAACGCGGAAATGAAGCAGGAGGTAAGCTATAATTTCACTAAATATAACTTGCACATATGGTTGCATACAGCAGTCGCACATTAAATTAATATTAAACGCGTTTGCTCGATGAAATCGCACGTTATGAAGCTTCAATATTTGCCAATGTGCACAGCACGTTAGACAATATAACAGTGTTGCTAATATTTTAGCATTATTGTTTATCTACGCGCGGATTTATGATTTTATTATCGTTACGGCATAAAAATATCGTTTCTATGTTTCGTTGCGCACGTGTTTCCCGGGGATTTTCTTGCAGTTTTCTTGCGCGCTGCAGCATTTTTTATCGACACGAGCAAAACAATCGTAACGACCGTGCAACTCAAGGATTTTTCCTTTCCCGTTCCCGCGTTGCATGTGTCGTCGTTCGGTCGTCGAGTGTGCCGTTACAGCCTTTGGCACACAGTGTATTTTCAACAAGCAATACTTTTTAAAACAAAACTTTTACAACAATAAAACGATAAAACGAAATGAACAACAACAACGCGCGGAGTGCAGTCGCGGTGCACACGAAGGGAAATGGAACAGCGAGGACAAAGCGACATAAAAATGATATTTCACTCAGCGTCGCCAACGACGAGCTTTCTCGATTAAATGCGAGCGCGTCGCGCGCACATTTCCTAAATAAATACCATTTGAAATGTAATAGTTTTTCCCGGGGTGCAGGACTTCTCGATTTTCCCTCAACGAGCTCTTAACTTTTTCGCTGCCGTCCTCACAAGTCTTTGTCGGCGTCGAATAATTTTATTAAACGTATCCGCTCGTTTTTTTGTTTATAAATTGGACGCTCGCCGAAAAAGAAAGGATAAAGGATTCAATTCAATTATGTCCTGTCCAAATTGCAAATTTACTTCAGCCACTCGGAAAATAACGTACGAACAAGCGCTTGTGATGATTTTTTTTCTAATATCACAGCGCACGAAAAAATATACGAGTAAAATTTACATAGTTGCTTCCTTTTGCCACTATTTTCGCGATTTGTTACACGCGTACTTCGTACTCGGGCCATTTGTATGAAACAAAACTCGATCGTAACTTGGGCAACAATATTTTTGCAACATTTGTGCGCACAGTGCGCGCTATAAAACTTACAAAAATATGAACTACCCTTCACGTACATCCCCCATGTATGATGTTATGTTAACGCATCCCCCCGTTTCATTTCACTTACACGTATTTTTCTTCGGCAAACAAACAACTAGACTTATTGCACGTACGTGTGTATGAGGGTGTATGTGGATAGGGGTAGTAGGCTATATGCATTCAGGCAACATTCGCACAACCCTCATCTGAATGGAATGAGCAAAGGTGCAATAACGCATACGTCATTTGATAAGCTCTTTTATATCATGATGTACGCGCAGGAATTTTTATTCTTCATATTCCCATACGAGCGATGGCAACTTAAGTCATAAGCCGCCCCCACAGCGTCGGCACGTAATTGAAATAACTTGTACCGTGCGTTATTCACGTGGTAAAAACATTGGTAGTAGCTACATTTCTGCGCGAACAAAAGTCTAAACAGGTACAATGGATTCGAGGCGTTCGAACGCGCGGAAATTATGTGTGTTGAATAAACAATTCGGCGACAAATGGTTTTCCCATGCGTTTCCGGGCGCGTTCGTGGTATTAGAGGGTTGTTGTACGCGCGACGCGTTCGCATTGAAAATTGCGGGCACGCCTTTCTTTTTCTTACAGAAGCGACGAGTGCGCCGCGCACGAGCGTCTGACATGTCCTATTTATTCTAATCGCATTCATATGGAAATTCGTACGCGTATGTGCATTCCATGCAAGCAATACTAACAATTTTTCACATATTTTATCAACGCAAGCGGCGAATTTCGCAATATTGTACGCCATGCAAATAAATGCATTTCCGGTGTGCGTGTTTGGGCGCTCTTCAAGCGAGGAGAATGCTTCATTCCATCGCATTTTTATGCATTACATATTTTACATATCTCCTTCGGGTTTCAACTCGAAAAAGCGAAAGAAATTGCAATGGTTGCGGGCTGAAAGCCCGACGCTGCTATTAGTAATTAATACGCGAAGCAATGCGCTCGCTCGCGTTGAATGTGTTTTGGGGAATTAGACGTTTGCGGGAGGGCGCATGCCGCTATTAAATTATTTTCATTCATCCGTGAATGGCGCTCGCAAGAAAATGAGAAGCAAGAAGGCGCGTTGTGTGTGCCAAGTCGGGAGCAATATCCCTTTTCTGCGTAGAACGGGCGCGTCCCGGTTGAAGCCGGGATCACTTCGCATGCCTGACTTGTCAGACGAGGCCGCGCCACTGCGCTACATCAACAATCATAAGATATTTATTCACGAGGAAGGTTATGGAGGCGGCGAATGCGCGCCGTGCCGCCTTGCATCGACGGAGTTCACCTTGCCGCTCTCTCGACGGTTTAGAATATTTAATAAATGGCGTTAATAACGGATGCAGGAAGGCGGCAATTTAACGTTTGAGAGAATACGCGAGCAAGCAAGCATCTGACGACGGTACAACAATGCGCATTTAACTTCGACGTCGCACGAGGACGATTCAGGACGACGACGAGTCCTGCAAGAGAGAAGTTCGCATATTATGCAGCAATAACAAAATCTCAATTCATTACTTGATATCATTGCCGTCCATCTGCATTTTAAACAAAGGCGTTGCCGGCTCCCTCGTGCATTACGTATGCAAATGAGCGGCGGCGAGCAAACGGAGAGTGCATTCCTGCTTCCAACGGCAAACAATACCTTTTGCCACCACCCCCCAAAGCAAACCAAAGCATGGGGCGGCAGCACAGTTGCCTCCACTGGTTCATCTATCTTATTTTGCAAAATGGCCAAATTTCCAATGACGTTTTGCGAAAGTTGCTCGTTCTTTCGTCCGTTCATGAATCATATTAACACAACAACGCAAATGAATGCAGATCAATGTTTGAACAAGTCCATTTATTTTGAATGCGCGGACCGACGTAAAACGCACGAAGGAAAACTTGAAAATGTATATTTTGTATTCGTGACGAAGAAGGAGAACAAGAAGAAGTGCATGCGACTCGTCCGTGTCGCTGTTTAAAATGCCAAAGATATAGGTATTTTGTGCGATCCTTCTTGCACGGAATTTTCCCAGTCTAAGCCAGACTAAGAGAACGTTCCGCGTTGAATTCCGTCCGCCATCAAGTACATAACATCATTCTTGTACTTTATTATTTTATTATATTAGCCCTGAACGCGCCGTGGCGTGTGTGCACTTCTTCGCTTTGTCTTCTCGTCTCGTTCGTTTTCTTTTGCATGTGCACGTAAGAAACGCTCCGACATAAAATATCCATGCATATTTTACCCCCTAAATTGAGTTTCTTTTTATTAACAAACATAATGCCCATCTTTTAGCCACAACTTCACATAACTTTTAATAGAATCCACCGGAAATACGGCATGCAATCGCAAAAACGACCAGAGCGAATCCGAGACGAACAAAACGTTTACCTGTTTTAATATTCAAGATATAAATTACGTCGGAACAATTTATAAATTTTAATTGAAGTTGGTCTATCGTCGTTTCCACCGGTACTTTTTCTTAATTGTCAGCACGACGAAGCTGAGCAACATGATACTGAATCCCATCGCGAGTGTATCCTCAAGAGTGTCGCGTAACGCAGTTGGAAGAATGCACATCGGAATCTTCAGGCGGCGGCAACGCGCGCTCACCTTCTGCAAATCCTGATAATAATAATACTCTGTGCGCAAAGTCATCGTTTGCAACAGTTTTCAGTCATTGCGTTGAGCGTTGCGCGCGTGTTCATTCTTTATAATTAAATGCTTTGTCTACGCGAGATGAACGAGCGACGCTTCAGTCGGTCGTGTCATCTTCATCGTTTTTCTCAGCTCCGAACGCGGAAGGAGCTATTACAATTTCATGCCATATCCAGCATTCATGTGTGATAATAGGTGGCTGTTGAAGCGCGTTGCGTTCGCGTTGAATGTTTACATCGTGCATTATTCGCGCTAATTGCTAAGGCTGCAGACATGTCTCAACCACTCGTCGTGAACTCGCTTCGTCTTAAGACGTCGACGACGACGACGATGGCAGTAAGTCAACAGTGCCTTCTTCTTTCATGTACGCAGCAATGTGTACTTTGACATGTGCGTTGTTCCAGAGCAATTACGCATTAATAATGCAAACATAATTAACATTTAATTTAATATTGATCAGGATTAACCCAACCCTCCCTTCTTTCGTCGTCATTATAAACTTGATTCTAGGAATTTTCCATATTTACCCATTAATTTTTTGCATCATTGAAACAATAGCCGTCATAAAAACCTAGCGCTGTTTAAAGAAAGCGCATCAGATTACAATATGGAAGCGCCGCGACGCAGTTTAATAAGCAAGCTACTTCCGCATTAATTAAATTTGCGAATTAATTATTCATACCTTTGGTGCAACTTTAAATTCCGCTCCAGTTTGCGAACGCATAAAATATTAATCATAGAAGATGTATACATTTTTACGAACACATTGCAGGCGAAAGTTATTAATGTAGTCTTCTTCTTCGTAAAATCATTAAAACGTTGAGATCAGTGCGCATCGCAAAGCATCACTCATCACATTGCGTTTTGCTTTATACGTTTCATACTTGAAGCGGAATTACATGCAGGATTTGCCTGCTGCTTCCTGCATGCAACCTCCAATCTTCCTTCCGCTACTTAAATTACATCATCTTTTCTGCCGTTGAAGGAAAACTTCAAAGTACGCAGCGAGAACATGCATCATCATGCGTAGTGTGCTTGGCCTGCTTTCGCGCTCTACTTGCCTGTTTACTCGTTCGTCGGCAACGACGAGTGTAAAAAATGCAACATGATTATTACGTTATTTGTCTGCAGCGTGCTCATTCGCTCATTCGGATTTATTGTGAGCACTCGAATAATATTTCAAACGCGAACATTTTATCTCATCCGCCAATTTCTGTAAACAATAAGCAAACAAGCGCACTCGTAGCAAATCCATCCTGCCGAAAAACAAAATATCCGGAGATGGCGCTGCGGTTGTTGCCGCCCCCTGAAACAATAAAAAGAGGGAAAACTTGGTACATGCGGACGGATGTTGATGTTGTGCCTCGAAGACGAAGTGATGTTTTCCATTTCATCTAACAACAACAAGGCAATACATTTTTTCATTCCGCAGCGCGACAGCGAAACCCGTCTGTTGTCCTCCATTCTTGTCGTATCCTCGCGAACAGCAAGGACGTGTGAGCGCGCACGAACGCGTTTCGCCTTGTGCCCGCGACGTTTATATCCATAAAAAAGCAGAAAAAGTGGCATGCGAAAAACACGCGAGGAAAACAAAAGAAAAGTGGAGGAAAGCGCGCGGACGAATTGACGATCGTCGTCATCCGACGCGAGCGCGCGCGGCGTTCGTCTAGTAGCAACTTATTTATTTCGGCGTAATGCTCCGGCTATTGCTCCAGCCGACTTCGGGGGCGCACTGCGATCTTTTCATATATTTCTTTATTGCCGCAGGGGCACAAGCTTACGAAAAGCCTCACGTACACGCGCGCATCCCCCGTATATCAATCAAAGTGGTGCGCAACTTGAAACAAAGATGCGTACGACGAAAATGCGCAAGCAATTGCCTCCACTTGTGTATTATTTATTATTCGGATTTAGCATTTTAGTGCATGCGTGCGGCATAAAAGCTGCGGCAAATAATTCAGTACGTTGCGCATAGGCGCGGCCAATTGAAAACATTTTTCCGACGTTAATTTCGGGTTTCAATTAAAAAACTTGATTAAATTTTACGCCGTACAATGTTGCTCGCTTGAAAAACATGCATTCACAACCACATGCACATAACCTCAATGCACGAGTGCTGCACTAGGATAGAGTGTAACAAATCTTTTTTTTGTGGACGCTAGCACAAAATGTTGGCGCAAATGTATGGAAACCATTTAGTTGGATGTGGCATTAAATACAAAAAATCGACTTGTTTGTTGTTTATTGCCGGTTTGTGGATCTGTACGGAATATTATTTCGATCAACTTGCCTGAATATCCTCTTTCATTTCACCTATCAAAACATGTTATTCGCTTCAATTTTTATCTTTTTTCAGTGAAATTGCTTTTACAAACAATTTGTAAACACGCGCATCGTGGAAAAGGTTTAATGCGACAGATCAAGTGGAAAGATAATCTAATCCCACCTTTGAAAATGTTGTTGACAAAATTGTAACAAAGAATTAATAAAAATATTTGCGATCGTAAATATCAATAAGAATGGCGGTAAAACTATTAAATGAGTACAAAGTTTTGCTACAATCAGTTGCGGGGAAATCGCATTAATGTTTGTAAAATTTATTTATTAAGTTGTAAGGAGTCTCGTTAGAAAGGCAAAGAGCCACATTTGCCTTGCTTATTACGCTCAAACGGCAATTCGCCAGCAAGAAACATTACATTCTGACAGAAGTTTAGCTTCACTCTGATTTACTCAACGTTCCCGCATACTTCCTCACCATTATTTTCTCACGACCACTTGAATACGACTGCAATTCGGGAATTGATATTGCAACATTGCAATTATAACTTTTATGAACTACAAGTGCAATTGTGAGTTTAACCTATGCAACTTTTTACACAATAATCTGCTTAATAGGAAGTATTTTCCAAACGCCCAGTGGAAAAGTAACGACACATGAACATTGTGTACATTGCTCAGCCATATGTGAAGTGCGCTTAAGTTTGCAAATGCATTCGCTAACTCAAGTTTAATTAACTTAAACTTTGGGTTTTGAACGTTGGCGTCGGTGCGCGCATTCTCCCTCTAGCCACTCTCGCAGCGAGCCGCACATTCCGTCGTCTTCATGTCGTTTCTCCTTCTTCAATTCCTGGCTCGTGCCAGCGAACCAATTGCTGCTCGTTTAGAATGCATATTAACTTCTAACTTTACTTCTTAAATTCAGTTTTAAGTACAAGAGCACTCGCTCTTCATCTCGCACTGCATGTATAATGCAAACCGCCGCCAACCGCCGACGACGAGGACACCGAGTGCACAATGCGGTACGGACTTCCACTTCGCAACGCTGATGATATTTAAGCGCAACACTTACGGTTTGCTCCCCATTATAATTCCACTTTTCCCCATCGTGTTCAAGTTCATGTTCGTATGCCACTGCTCGCCTTGTGCGCTTCATAAGCCGCCCCCTTCTCTCCATTGACTGACTGACTGACTCGCTGACTAGCTTGGAGAGTTCGTCGAGACTTTGCCGACGACTTTAACTCTTTAGCTCCTCGCGTACACGTTATTGTTATGCTTCACACATTGTGCTCGATGCGCATTGTTGGTTCATGCGAACGCGATGAATTGCGCCCTGCTGTTTCAACATGTTGACGCGGAATTGCATTAAGCGCGAATTTTCGCCAGAGTTGTCGCATTTGTTGCATGAGAGCGCGCGTTGTGGAAACAAATACGAGAAGATGTTCGACTTAGTTGCGCTTGCTTGCCCGTTTGCATCGTACGACATTTGCAACTTTATTTTCTGGAAAGCGTGCGCGCACTCGCTGCACGGCTCTTGTCCGAATTGCGAAAGCGCCGAGAGAAAACAATGCGACAGAATGAAGACGACACTTTTCATCATGCGCTATTCGTTCGCTGCACACGTATAACTAACGCCTATCTGTTTGCCTGCTTCCAGGTGGAATCCTCACGCACGTGCAGGCAATCGTCAAGGGTACAGCGCTTCTACCCTGCGATCTTACACCACCCGCACCCAACGACAGCGTTGTCCTTGTTGTCTGGTACAAGGACGAACACACGCCAATTTACAGGTTAGTATTCGAGTCAATTTCTAACCTAAAATACGATTTAAAAGGATATTTAATTGTCTTTCTTCACATGTTAACAATTTTTTTTAGAAATTAGAACAAAAGAATTCTCTGAATGAATAAAAATGTCCTACTAAAAGTTGTTTTATCATAGTTATTAACTTGACTTGACATGAAAAATATAAAAAATAATAGCGTCATCGAACATGACTATTATACAAAACCACAGCGCACAAAAGGGGTAAGCTGACGTGACTTCATTAGAATATTACATTATATTAAGCAAGTAAACATAACAATTTTAATTCAATTTGCTTAATATCGCCGCCGCAACGTGACGATCATGAGGCTTTTTGTATTTTTCCATTTGCATGCGCATTTTTGCTCACCTTCACACTTCTATTCATTCGCGTATTTATGTCACACGAACGTAACGTCTTAAGGCGACACGGCGTTGAAGTGATGGAATGATAAATTATAAATTATTACAGCTAATTATACGTTGTGAAATTATAATTTTCTTCAGGCGCGTACACCCCATTACGGCGGCGAATAATATCACATAGAAAGTCACTTACCCTTTATCGCCGATTACCGGAGGGAAAATTGCGTTTTCCTAAATTGGATTTTCATGAAAATCCCCGTCGCTAATTGCTCTGACGTTGATTTGATTTTAAACTCTAACAAAATAGAAATAGTGTTAGGGCGGAGGACGAAAAAATATTTAAAAGGATAATGAATGAAAGACAGCTAATGTCAAGGAGTGAGAATAGACTAAGGCCCATTAACAATCTACGGTTATTTTTCATGCGTCGGTAGGCGTCTCTGGAAACACAGACTACGAATGGAAACAATGTACGAGCGCAAAAGTAAAATACGCGAATAGCGTTGAACTGAGTATCTCATGGACATTACGTACTTGAAGTTTAGCGAGTGCGTGTGAATGTGCTTGGTAGTCGGTATGCGCTGCATTTCATTCCGTGCAAATCTTTGATAAATGAGTAACGATCAATTTTTGTGCGCGTCCTCTGCGTATACTGAATGTTCTAGAAGAGCGCAGCCGACGCGCCAAGTGGAAAAATGCGACTTTTGCGCCAGCATTCACTATCTCTGCGTTTGGAGGCGGCAGGGTTAAACCGGCGTTGCTTTCGTACGATCATATATTACAGTTAGTAATAGGGCAGATGGGGTGCGACGTCGAAATTTCCCCCGTCACGGAAAGACGATATTTATATTATATTCATCATACGTGTGCCGCACCCGCCAAAACGTTTTCACTTCCTTTGTCTTCTTCATTCGCACAGTGGTTAGATTGCCGCCTACAGAGTATGAATTATTACCGTCTTTATATTTCATACTTGATGACAGCAGGCGATAATTATTACTTTATGCACTTTTCCGGTAATTCTGCCATTGCAGGTGACTTGTGCTTTGGTGAACTTTGAAAATACAGAAACGAATTAGATGCGAGGGGGGATGAAGGAATGAAAAGAAGATATTTAAGTGTTGGTTAGCCACCCGCAATGAAGACGAGAGAAGAACAGTTCGCCGTGCGAGGGATTGCGGCAAGGGATTCTTCCAGATTTAGTTCCCTGATCACGAAATCACCGACATGCATCCGATCCGCGCCGCCTGCCTGGCTTTATCCGTAGATATAAATCTACGCGAAGAATGTCAAGCGTTGAGAACGCGCGCGCATTGACCACACACATGCGCCAGGAGTCGGCCATTCTTGTTTCAAATTTCGCGTGTACCAGAAAATCCGACATTCGTTTAGTCCGGCTACATAAATCTCCTCCGCTTTTTGCTCCGTGCGTCCGCTGATACCCGGGGATTTTTCATCAAGAAATATCCCAACGAATAATGAATTTCTTTTTCTGCTTCTGCCTACGTCCATGAGGACTCTGTTAATTTTCCTAAGAATTCCACCGAGAATTGCACAAAATAGTTCCACGGATTGTGAACTCTAGGCCGGGTTCGGTGCGCAAGTTAAGTGTCAAGTTAGTCTTTTTACGCGCTCGATAGCGTAATCCACTTTGCGGTTAGCGAAGAAGCCAACACCCCAGACGTCTTGGCACGCCAAGTGAATGACGCCGTGCAACGAGGAATTGGATGAGTTGCTGGTGCACGCGCAGGGTACGTCCGAGGGCGTCGTGGATGACTTGGTCGGTCGTCGGCACGAAAAGTGAGCGTGCGGAAACGCTCCCGATGGGAAATCTCCTCGGTAGATACGTTTGAATCGGTCTAATCTTCGATACCCCTCAGATATCGCCTGCGAGCGCGCTGATGTGTAGCGGCGGCGGCGGAATCCTTCTTCAGGGGGTGGAAAACCGCAGAGCGTTTAGGCTCGCCCGCTGTGCGAAAAGTGGACACACCCAATCAACCAGTCGAGCAACTTGCACTTTCCACTTGACTAGGTCGAATTGAAATGCGCTGATGTCGATTAAGCAACCACTTGAATTCAACTTTTCGCACAACTTGATCTAGCCGGAGGAGGATGGCGATGAGTGCGTTGAACAGAATTGGGTTTCAAAATATTCACACCCAGAGGCAAAAACATCATCATTCTGAAGTTGATTTAAATTTATCTCGGAAATACTAGGACCCGAAGGACGCGTACACGCGCCCTTTCTTCACTGCCATTCCCAGTGCGCCATGTCCCCGCCGCCGCCGTCCCGACTCGCAGCAATGTTTGACACTTTAGCGCGCTGGAGGGTAATTGAGATTTATTGATTAAGGCGTCTTGCATAAATAAGAAAAGTTTACTTATTTATGAAATATTGATGAAGCTGTGCGCAGGACGAACGAGCGAGCATAATGAAGCACGCGCTCAACGCAACAAGAACCAAGCAGCACGGTCGTGGGGGCGGAGGATGAGAAAAGAGAAAGGAAATTGTTGTTGTTCAACAACAGGATATATGATGATGGATTGTCCGTGCGATGCGCGCCTCATTCGCATTCGCGAGCAGCGTCTTTGCACGCCTCTTTCGCGCTAGCGATCATATTTTACGACGATGAACATGTTAGTCTTCATCCGCGCATAATAATGCTTAATTAATTATTCATCGATGACATAAAATACGCGGAAAAATCAAATTAAACTCGAAGCATTCACCTGATTGTTATACAACATGTTGTACACAATGTGCGCAAGGATCAAACAAGAGAGAAGTGATTAATCTATAGTTGAACCCTGTCAGGAACGATATTCGAAGGATAATGAAGCATAAAATAAACAACTAAACCGTCGAGGAAAAATATGCATTTCAATGCAAGTAGGTGTAAATCATTCACACAATCCACCCGACAAGTTATTTCAAAAGTGTTTGACGCATTTTTCACCGCTTTTCGCAGATAGTCGCGATCTCGGCGAAAAATTTTAAAATAGCTTTGCATTGTTAAAGATGTCACATCCGCTTTTCATGGCGGTTAATCCACTTTGCATGTTTTCCCCGGCTTGTGTTGCTTTTCTCTTGCTTCATCTTTCCGCTTTTCCTTCTCGTCTTTGCGGCTATTTCTTCGTACGCGAACGTCGACTTGATCTTTCCGCATGCATGCCGTGTCATTCGAGTATGTGGCGCCCCCTATGCATGCACGCTTACGGCCCCCCGTCGCGTTCCTCCCTGCCCCCGACGCTGTCGCGTGGCTCCTTCAGCCCATCATTCTCCATCCACGTACGGCAAGATTGATGGCCGATAAAATTACTGTTAACACGGAGATAAATTGACGATATATTTAAACTTCGTATGTTTCGACATCGAGTTACATTCGGCGCAATACAAAAAAGTAAGACGCACTAAGCTTGCGTGTATTGATTTTATCCGGTTATCCGGGATATTTATCAAATTTCGCCATTGTTTATTGATATTTATTTGCGTGGTAAACAGCATAATTTTTCGTATTTTCGTCGAGTGCGTAGAATTGCGCATGTTGCGTAAACGTAAACAGATACAGATTAATGGAGCACACGCGTCTGCAAATGTTGTTGGACAAGTTGTACGATGCGTGTGGAATGCGTTGTTCGCTCATCCGCGACGCGTTGCCGCCCCATCGGTCGGCGAGATAATTAGTACAAAGCGGCTGCGCGCGCGCAATCAACAATTTGTTTTTCAGCGTCATTATTCGAAACCTCTCCAAATTGGTTAGATTTAAAAGGAAATTCGATGTAATTACGGATCGCGGCGGCGGCAGCGGTTGGCGGCACGCACGCCAAGCATTTCGCGCCCTCATTTCGGACATGATTTACAATGCGCGAAATTGGATATCGCGCTCGACGTGATTTCGCTACGTTCGCACGCGTTCCCTGAATTTATATTATGAGGCCACTTAACAATAAATTAACTTTACATAAAACGCATCACATTCTCGACGATCGTGATTTCACTTGAAAAACTTGGCTCAACATCATTAGCATAAGTGCAAATTACGGGCTATATTAAATGATTAATGCTCCAATTAATTACAAATCGTATTTTCGATAAGCGCACACACTAACTACCATACAATTTACTAAATGCTCAACTTCGAATAAATCGCCCACGAAACTTTAGAAAAATGTCAATAGGATAGAATAAAGTTAAAATTTAATTTTTTCCATACACGCAAACGTAACGAGCTTGTTAATCACTTTTTTCGATAACACAACGACGATAAGTTTGTTAATTAAACTTTTAATTGAAAATGGCAAAACCCCGTGTAGGTATAAATAAGTTTATCGAATTTTTTGCAGCGACGGCATAAAACATTTTGTAACAATGATACTAATGAGTGGCGTGGCAATTTTGATGAGTTAAAAGTTGTTAAAACAACACGGCTACGATATCCGTTCAGCCCCGGGCTGGCGGTGGCGGTGAGGGTGGCACATTGACGAAGGGATGGATATTGAAGCGATGCGACGCGTGTAAATCGCTTCGAGCGGATATAATCTTCGCTCCTCTTAAATGGATGACGATATCATCCTCTCTCGGCAGGTTTGTACGCGTATTTATTTAGGAATATGAATTATGCATGCAGCCAGGGAGACATTGTCTTCGCCGCATTCTACGGGATAAGAGCGAATTGCATCAATCTTCAAATTTCGTCCCAAAGCACGCCAAACTGATTTCCAGCCTCGTGCAAAAGATGCTTTCTGCGTAAAACTACCCTGCTACTTATTAAATCATTGTCCTTGGACGGAAAACTTCCGGTTGCGAAGCGAAAAGTTTTTGCGCTCGCAAATAACCGAAATAATTCATCGGGGAGGCAAGGGTGCGCGAAATTTAGCGCAAAATTGCATAATTTCCTCGTTGGTATTGATTGTGTAATATCTTGGCGCGCACGCAGTTCTCGGACGCTGCCCAAGGGGCTAATTATGACCGGCGAGAACGCTTAGCACAACCCTCACGCATCGAATCAATCGATCGATTCGTTCAATCTCCGGAGCGGCCGCTCTCAGCGGGCCGGTTGCGGCGATGCTGCTGGACTCCTGGGTCTAAGACCACGGCGTCGAAGAGAGCTCTAAGCGTGTTGTAACTAACTGCACAACGAACCACCGCGAGCCACACGCCGCCGCCAACTTGGTCAGCAATCCCTCCCGTCTAATCAGACGCGATGTTCTTAAACACCAATTAAGCTCCTTGACTTTCAATCTATCTTCCGTTACATTGAACAGTCATTAGCCGACTTGCCACTTCGCAGGCGCCGCCACCGTCATTCTTGGCCCCCGTCCAACACGTCAAAAGCGCCAAACTAGTTGAGTGCAAACGCGACCGCCGTAAAACATTCAATTAGTTTACGAATCTGCATCTAACTATCATATAATGTGTGTTAGGGGTGAGAAATAATCTAACTTATTCCCCAAGAAACTACTTTTCTTGATTACCCTCCGCCGAAGAAGTTACACCTGCATGTACAACTTTTATCGCTCAAGATTGCGAGAAACTATCGCGCAAATAAGCTGGAGGGATCGGAAATGAGCGCAAATTTCATATAAATTTCATGTTATTGTGTTTGGCATCCAACTTTTCTCGTGCCGTCTAACGATGTCCCAGGGAGTAACAAAACGTTAAATTACCGATAGATATTGCAGCAAGTTGAGCGTGCTTGACTCATACGCGACGCGAATCGAGCACCAGCGCACACTCACTTGTCTTACTCTTCGTTTTTGGCGCGCGCATCGACGAGTGGCGGCCGAACGGAAAGCAATAAGCGAATGCTGGCAGCTGCATCGGTCGTTAGAACCATTTATGAGGCAGGGTGAAGTTATCTTCGGGGCCAAGTGCCCGAAACGTGTAACATCTTCAAGTGTCGTTCGTTCGTTCGCGTTCGATGCATTGCATAGCATAGATCTTTGACCTCTCTCGCCTAGCAGGTCGTAAAATAATTAATAACCCAGCGACATGCAAAAAATTGCAACCGCATCGTGGTGATAAAAGTTGAAACATAAACAATTCGCCACCAAACTGCATGCGCCATCATGGCGGTACCCGGCAAGACTCATTGGTGTAAAGAAGGAGTTGACAGCTATAATGGCAGAATTATGCCGCGCAAAAACAATCATACAAACTGCATAGTCATGCCAGTCCGGGTCGGCGTTTATGCTAATTTCAATTTGCATATATTTTCAGAACAATTTTAAGCAGCGCACCGCCGTGCTACCAATTCGCACACTCGCAGAGAGACCTTATATTCGCGCGCGTAAATTGTATTTGCCGCCGGCCATTCACTTCCAAGTTGGCTGCTTCAAAATGTGTGTGTGTGCGGATCATCATCACTTTCTGCCACCTCTTTTGCATTGGCGCGCTCGCAGTCGCACACAAATCCGCGCGAGCGCAAAAAGCGAATATGCATGTATAAAGATGGAGTGGACTGGAAGTGACATGACGAATGTTATGACATCTTGGGTAACGGCGAGGAAGCGTCGCGACGCTAAGGGATTCAATAAACAGCAGACGCGGGAGTTCATACATCAGCAAAAATACGTTCGTAATACGCCGCTTCTCAACATTACCTCCAATATTTTTTTGCTCTACGCTTGGCGAAAGGAGTGTGCACGTGTAATGCTTCGTACACTGCTTACTGATTCGACTCGATGGCGCACATGCAGAAGAGGGTTGAGAGCGTATGTTTGCGATTACCAAAGAAAGCGAAAATGCGGGGAAATTGCGAGTGGATTATACGATTCGCAAAGTCCCCATATTGCGAGACGTGCGTGCGTTCCGCGCTTACATTTCATTACGCAGCAGAAAAAAAATCCGCGCAGGATAATAAATAACACCGATTTCTATCATTCATCTTCAACCGGCGTCAATGCTTCAATCTTTCAGCCTCATTAGATCGACACGTCGAACGCATTAAATTTACACACGCTGCGTATACATCAAAGGCACTTCTCTTGACATGCAAAACATGTAGTAAATTTGGTTTATGTTTGCTTATTTATCCAATGCGGAAAACAAAATTTAAGAAAAACTTGTACTTATTATTCGATTAGCTTAGAAGTAAATCGAAGGTATAGGGAAAACATCCATTTTCTTCATATCATGCGAGTATAATACGCACGTTATCATCCCGAATCCGCACTTGCAAGTCGATAAAGTGCTTGTACATGTTGTACAGCGACGCGGGGCTCACAGCGTCAACGGTGAGTAAACCCACCTTATAGTGTCATTACGTCAAGGTATATACTGGGAATTATATACAGAAACGGCAGCCGCAGCCGTTGGTTGCTTGTAATAAAGTGTACAAAGCCAAGTGCGCGCGCCGCCGAATACACAACGCCAGCATAAAGATACGTTTGGCGGCAGCGTCGCTCCAGAGTGTACAAGTCGCGAATGCAACAACATTCGATACGCCGCCACCACCACCGCCAGTCGCACTGTCAATGCAGTATACACAAAACGCGAAAATCTAATGCCATGTTATGTTCGATTCACAGTGAAAGCTCTCTCGGAGTCAACATTGCCAATACGAAACTGCGAGCAGCAGAGCACACACGCACTCGGTCGTTGGCTTATTTAGTGGGTGTGGAGGCGGCGGTGGTGGCGGGGCACACATATTGGTAATGTCGGGCGGTAATCTTCGTGCCATTCGGCGCTCTCGAGAGCAGCAGACATAATCATTCCTTAATCTGCACTTAACACGCTCATTCCATTTAAGTGGCGCGCATTATAATTTTTAAGCCGATTCGCTCTATTGCACACGTCGGCCTACCGCCCCGCAATTAGTTCTCGACGAGCGCCGCCGGTTTGATTATCGCCGCCGTCCCCGCCCGAGACACGAACTAATCTCGCCTGCCGCAAACGCCTGCCTTATCCTTTACAAACAATTATTTGATTGCACATTCAGTCAGATTGCCACCCAGCCCATGCGCAAACAAAACTGTATTGTTTCGACACAATACGAATCAACATCTGCGCATACGACGCATTAGCGCAAAATAATTGACAAACTTACACAAGACGTGTTAACACTCTCAGATTAACACTGGCGATAATCACGGCGCGAATACATGCGCTAAAGAAATTTATATCAAATGTACTCATGGGCGTTACTTATTACGCGCGCACAAGCTTTTAAGCAGCAAGGTAGTTTAGTAGTTCGGAAAAGCCGGAAAAGACAGACGAAGGGAAGTTCAGCGACGAAGCTACTTAGAAGGCCAACTCGACTTGTAGTTTGCACATCGTAGGCGAAGAGCAGACCGGCAGTAAGTTAAATGTTCCAGCCGGAAATAGCTGCAAGTGTTTGCTTACAGGACTCTTGCGCGCCGAGCGGCTCGGAGGACACCGGATGTAAGAAATTCAACTTGAGCGAACGCGGTGTGCGCATGGCTTCGCCTTACCTTTCTTCGCAAATGGTCGCAGCGACATTCGCTAGAATAGTTTTCCGCGCGAAAATCGCCCCTTTTCCGCATGGATTTGGCACCGGTTTAAGATTAAGAAAACATTTCGCGCCGCCGACGACGCCAAATGTGTCGACTTTATTAGAACGACTATGAAAATTGACAATTTGGCAAATGTACTATAAGAAAAGTGATTTCAAGCGGAGATTTCATTGCAAATCGCGTGTGAAAACTCACGAAACTGCTGCAACTGTCAGCTTATTAGCAATAATAATTAATACATGAGCGCGTTGCGCATATAAATTAAATCATATCGTGGAATTCGATTAGGCACACGTTAAAATGTGGAATAAATAACAAAATTGCAAGTGCAAATAGCATAAATAGCATTTAAATAAATTCCTCTCGACGTACATTTTTCGAACGGGACATTATTTTAAACAAATATATTACGTGTGTTTGCTGTACGAGGTGCAAACAGTGATAATCACCCTTGTGATAAATACGCGCGCATTTGCAATACGTGGAATTTCGGGCAATTTCCCACGTGTCACATATGCGTGGTTCGTGTATGTTCGGCTGTGTGCGTGAAAACCCGCGTAACAAATGCGTTACGTGCGTTATTTTACGTGCCCGTTTCGTAATCGCGTGATAAAGTTGACTTTTAAACATTTTCATCACGCTCCAAGCATTCATTTCAACTTTTGCTCTGCGGGTCCACCGCCACCGCCGCCGACGGCCGGCTCAAGCGGCTCTAACTGACCATGAAACCCATACGTGCGTTAACAACGCGCGCACGTTCGACTTGTGCTCAAAATGTGTCGTCTTTTTGCGCAAATATAAAATATCAAATTATTTCCCGCAGCTTGAAAGCCTCGCGCGATTTGCGCAACTTGTGCTAAACGATCGAATCATAAAAAACGCAAATGCTTATTAATTATTTTTGTTTATTCCTCTCATGTTTTCTTACTACGATGTAAAACACGGCGCCAAGATTTTCCTTAAGCGTTGCGCCTTCAGGATTTGTGGCGACGGAGTTTATTGACGCGAATAAACGTTTTATTGCACGAAATTAAGATTATTTATTTTAGATTTGGTTATCGTGTATGAAACATTCAACTTTATGGCGCTGTAAAAAGGGAAAAAAGTGGCCGAAAATCCCGGAATGCCACACACATCTGGGTTACACTCATATAGGGTGTTAACAGACCGTAAAATTAAATTTTTAAAACTTTCAAACTACTTCAATTAAGACTTTCAAATCCTACAAGGATTAAAATTTACTTTCTTCGACGTTGCAGGAAGAATAATACAGAATTATTGCTAATTTCGATATTATACGAGTCGGGGGAAAACTTTGAATAAACGACTGTAACCGGAAAAGTTCTTGGCGGAAATCGCGTCAGTGTAAAACGAGTCACGACTGGGAGGATTGCAAAGGAAATGAAATGATTTGAAGCATTGCACGGGAGGGCACTCGCACTAAAAGCATTCCTGGTGTGGCGCCCAATATTTGACGACCTCGATACGTGTACGGCCATATCGGACGCGGTCCATGCGCGTCTCGAGGGCTCATTTCTTTTTCCGGGAAACGGCGAGTCCCCAATATGCAAATTGCGTGTGTTGAACCGCCTAACCACGTTCCGCACATAAAACTATCCCTCCCGCCAGCCAACGAGACGTTCAAGCATCTGTATCGTATCGCGAACGCGACTCGTTCTCCACGCCTGGCAAAAGAATGACAAAAACGCCAGCGAAATGACTAAAAGGTCTCCGAGTGGAGCAGCGAAAAAAAGCGCGCGCACGAGCAAAAAGAAAACGAGGGCGGCGTGCGCGCGTTTGGCGGTCGGAGCCGGTCGTATCATTGAAAAGCGAATAAAATCCGGGATCGGAGCGCGCAGAAAAAGCGATGTATAAAGATTTAATTGGCACGAGCGCCGCATACAAAAGGCTTTTACAAGAATTGAATCTTAAATCAATACTCACTTTTCAGTCGTCTTTTATCCCATTTTTCTCTCATCGTCTCGGGGTGCTGCCGCCTGTGTGCGCACATTCTTCTCGTCGTCCCATTGTCGTCCATTGTTGCTAAATATCTTGGCGGCGGCGAGGAAAACAAATGAAGACGCGCACGCGACGAAAAGCCTGTGGAAACAAAGAAATAAATTTAATATACTTGTTCGCCCGGCTTCATGCTTCATTTGTTTCTTTGACATGTACACCGCATTAATTTCGTTCGGCGAACGTAAAAAGTCGCACGAGGGGCCGGCAGAAAAACAACAATCGATTGTGCAATGTCGAAATGCGGATGCGGAAGAGGAAGAATGATTGATGGCCGATCTGATTGGGTTTTCTCTACTTGAATTACAGTTATGACACGCGCACGTCGAGCAACCAGGCGCACCGATGGCAGGACGCCAACCTCGACAATCGGGCATTTTTTCGCACGATGACGGAACCGAGCACCCTCAGCATCGACAACATCAGCGAGAAGGAGGAAGGCGAGTACCGATGTCGGATTGATTACCTACGTTCACCGACGAAGAACGTCCGCGTCAAGATAACCGTCATAGGTGAGTATTTCTTTTTCCCTCGACCACTTGATGTAATTGCAGTGTATTGCTTGGTGTGCTTTATAATTTGTGAGGAGCACGAAGCAGTTATTCAGTCAATTTAAACACCACACCACCACCAACACTCCTTGAAGCAAAGCATCATAGTAGTCCTTCATTGTGCAGTGCTAACACTGCGTCGAGAAAGGACGAGAGTAATGCGATGCTCGACGGGATGAGTTTTGTTGTTTTGTTGGGCGGCGGAGGCGGCAGCAGCGTTGGCGGCACATTGAACACAACTTTACGATTCGGCCAACTCGTTAACAAGTTGTTGTTGTCTCTTTAAGTTGGCGGATTAATGTCGCTACATGCATAGGGAGTGTGCGCGCAAACAATTGTCGCTCGAAAATTGCCGACTGTAATCCGTGCGCTAATCTGTCCGCATTTGACACGCGCGCTAAAACTATTAGAATATTCGGGAGCGGCATTCAAATTCATAAATTTACAATCCGCACCCGCCGCTTTACTTTTACGCCGAGACAAAGAAACAGGCTCGTGTGAAATGTAAAACAGCCGCGGCCGCCTCACGAGAGAGCATTGGAACATTTCAAAATCAAATTTGGCAATTTCAATATGATCTCCGGGGGTGGGCATGAAATACTCCCTGGCCGTTCTCGCCGCCGTCGTAGCACTTCTTAAAAGCCGGGAGTCAATGCGTCGGATATGGATTCTGGTCGCCGTCGCCGCCGCCTGGCTTTTCTCCTCGAAGGATATTTTTTCCTCTCTTTGCGCGCCACATCCGCGTACTAGGTGGATCGCTGTGCGCTACTCGAGCAAAGTGAGTGAGTAAAACTCCTTGCCAACTTCTATTTAAGCTATAAAAGAAGTTTGTTATTTGAATGCGAAAATAGGGTGGGAAAATAATGAAAGTTTGCCTAATGGAAACGCGCGCTCGATCTGCATCCGAGCAGAACGGGTTGCCCACACATATTTTCCACCTGCTGCACACGAGCAAGAACACCAGACCAGACCCACCACGAGCGGCAAGCAACACTTCAATATCGAATCCGATTTTGGGTCGTTAATACCCTTTTCACCGCAATGCCGCTGACACGTATTGATTTCATGCACGCACCGGAGCAACGCAAGTGTTCAGCTGATAGCCGGGGGTGGCAGCCTAAAAGAATTTAACACTGCGAAAAAATCCCCACATTGTTTTTAAATGAATTCGTTGCAGCGCGTTATTGAAAAAATAATAACCGAGAGTTAATCATGATTACACTACGGCTCCCGCGCGTTTTTTTTTGTTCATTCCGTACCGTCAGCATTGACCAATTTTCCGGTGCGCGTTCATTTTTTTTCTGCTCACTTGGCGCCTGCCATTCCATTACCATAAAGCTTACAATGCATAAATTAGTTACTCGTTGAATAAGTGGAAACACTTTTTAGCTTACAATAATCTGAATAACATTAGATTTTTCCGGGCCCGGCATGTTCATGTATATTAAACGCTCCCGCTCCCGGCAACCAGCCGCCACTTTGCCGCCGCTCATCATTCGCCCACTCGGCAGCGTACTTCTTCATCTTCATCTTCGCGGCGCGTGAAGAGCTTTCGTGCCTCGTAGGCAATCGCGAGGGGTGCGCAGCGCGGCAACCTTAAAAAGTGAAGTGGAAGTTAATGTCGGTGCATTAACGAAATAAAATCTTCATTCTAATACCATCATCATCCGCCCGACGAGGGGTGGTGTTTTTCACAGCCAATTTGCAGGATAATTCGCCTTATTCCACCTTAACCACGGGACAAATGAAAGAATGAATTTTAACAAGCTCAACTTATTGACTTTGTAATGCGATAATAACAAAAACGAAAACGCTTCCGCTTGTGAAATATACGAGTGATCAAAACTAACGACAGGAAACACATCACTGTCTTGCCGAACGCACGCATATTTTTTCATCCTCCCCCAGCTTTTAGCGCCCTTTGGAGCGAGTTTGGAGCGCAAAAGTCGGGGAATTACTTGGCCGAGGCAAAGGCGAATGCGGGATACAAATGAATTCGAAATATGTTTCGCAACATGCGCGGCCGCAAAGGAATTCATACAACTTGCATGCGATGGAAAATTCAAGCGAAACGGTTGCCCGCTGCCCGCTTTAAAATTGCATTTGCGTTATTAAAACGTTGCTCGCGCGCGCGCGCGCACAACTATAAATTGATTTTCTGTTTGCCTTTACGCGAGTCGAGCAACCTGTAAGCGAATCGCCAAATTGCCTGCCATGATGATCGTAAATGCTAAGCAGTCGTACGCCGGAGCAAATTTATCGACGTATAATAAATACTGCACAATTTACAACTGCAAAACGAACAGCCGCACACGATCGCTGCCTTAACCCGTGCGCGCGTGATAAAACGAGATAAAACGATTCGAACAAAAACGTTTTCTTTCGGCCGAATGCGTTAGTCGTTTCGTTTCTTTTCGGCGTCGCGCTGGGCGAAGATGGATAATTGAATTCTTTAAACTTGGAATTTAATTATCATTTTAATGAATACCCATTTGCAATCTGCAATTAGTCGTTCTTTTTGTCCCGTGCGCAAGAATTTTAATCCAATTGTAAATTTCAACTTGCGCTACATTCGCATATTTTTCAACAAGCCGAGGACGAACGTCGTCCTTGACACTGCACTTCAACATTTTAATGAGAACTATTTTTCTATGCTCCTTACTGGAATCAATGAGAAATTGTGTCGTCTTGGGCAATTGAGATAACGAGCAAGTATTCCAATTACCATTCCGGATTTCGCATTTGAGCGATTAACTCGTTTCCGGCTGAAGGACGACGGATATTTTTGACTCCTTTGTGCGTTTGCCGGCGCGCACAAAATACAACCGCAGAGAACAACAGGCGCGTGGTAGGACTTCGTCAAGAATTCCGTTTCGTGGAAAAGCGAAAATTAGTGCTTAAATTAGGAAGGGAATTGCACAAATTCAACCCGACACGCTAAAGGCTAAAATGACTTTCCAGTTATTACGATGCCACTGCCGCCTCCGCCACGTTTACTTCTCTGCATATTTATGCAAAGTTTTAACAAAGACTCAATTAAGATGAGTTTATTTATTTCATTGTACTTTCTGCGTCATTGAAATAACTTTGCAAAGTATTCGACGTAAATCAGCAGTAATCTCGAATAATTTCGGTGAAATAAAAGTTGTCTGAATAATTTATTAATAATTTTCCCATTACAAGTTCGCTGACATTATTTTAAAAACACTTTCCAGCACTGCGTGTTGCATAATGAGCAAAGCATTTTGCGAATTTAAGACAGCGGGCAGCGGGGGAATAAACGAAGAAAGCGAGTGAAATACGTAAAGAAAATATCAAAGCATAATAATATGCTGACTGTTGGTGCCGCGAGGACGAATATTCCGAGAAGAGTTGCGCGCCGGGAGCGGGCGCGCGTGCGCGTCCTGGGCAACCAATTAAAAACTTTAAATGTTTCGCAACTTTTTCGAGTGCCGGCTGCGCGCTTGCATTAATAAATATTGAGCCTGGCAGGCGGCCGCAATAAGGTGAACGAGAATTTTTCGCTAATAAATTCACGCTAAATAAGCTTCCTACACGCCAGCGCATTTAATATTTAAGTTAAATTAAAACAGCGCGCCTGTTTAATTAGCTTTTTAAGAGCTTTTATTCAAAGTCTTTGCGCCCTCACTGTCGTCATCTTCGCAATGTGCATTGCATTCCATTGCATCGCGTATTGATTGAATGCGGAAATAACAGAAAACAAAATATGAAATCACCGGAAGTGATCATTACTTGCAAGCATCGAATGTCGGCGTGTACGTAATTCCAACTCTTTGCGCGTTATGCAATCGTGTGCGCGCCCGCCTGCAATTTACAGCAAACGTGATTCACGAAGCTCCCGATTCCTTTTTACCTCTTCGTTGTTGTTGTTGTTTTACGCCCCGCACGGTACACAAACGCAATCATCGAGTCCGGCGAGTCGAGGGGTGGTGGCGGCGGTTTTGAATGTTGTTACGTTTCGATTGCGATTGTACGAGTACACGTATAACAAACAGAAATGGGCAAAACTCATCCCGGCGTGATCATCATCAACTGCAACCCTCTCTCGCACAACATGCGGTCGGCGCGCGCGCACTAAGCAATAATCTAAATACATTAACTAAACATCAAAGGGAGAAAATGCAATTAGAATCGGGAAGATTACTGCTGTACTTGTTAGACAGTATCAGCGCACAAGGGAGCGACAGCCGCCAACGACGGGAGCAATAGAGATACGAAATTAGTTCTGCCATGTTTATTGAGGATTCGAACTTTGAGTACTTGTATAGTTTGCAGTGCGTATTATACGCGAGCGTACGTTGGCGGTGCATCAGCAATCAGAAACTCGTTTTACATTTCGTTGATTTTATTTCCGCCACCGCCGCTGCCGCCGCCGGTTCATAAAATATTTCCGGCGCGCATATGAGACTCTCGACACGCAATTATGTGAATTCCCATACTCCAGATGTATGTACTAATTGCGTTTCATAATGTCGGGATTCTTCGTGTTATGTCCACGGACACAATAATCTTGGAGCGTGCGCGTGCGCCATCGAGAAATTCACTCTCTTGTTCCTCGTTTAATGTTTTATCGTAAGGTCACCTTTATTACTTTATATAACCGAGTTTAATCTCAGCTGGGCGGCTGGAATGCCGCTGTAATATAGAAGGGATAAATAAGCCGGCAGGCGAACGTGTCCACCACTTCGGGGGTGGCTCACTCGTTCTCCACTGGCCACCAAACTGCATGCAGTCCGCCCGTTCGGGTGGCATCTGCTGGACGACCTTGTTAACTGAGTTCGGGTTTGACCGCACCGGCAACTCCTAAATTTCCTTTTCATTATTAATCTGCAAACCGAACGGAACTGAATCGCACACAATTGCGCACGTATAGTTTTCGCCGCCTCCAACCCAACCATCCCCACCCCAACTCGTTATTTGTGTGTCGCACTAACGTATGTCTCTATGTATTGCAGTTCCGCCACAGAAGCCGACCATCTTCGATGAAAAGGGTAAAGAAGTACAAGCGCGTGCTGGACCCTATGAAGAAGGTGGTGATATGAAGTTGAGTTGTATCGTTACCGGAGGTAAGTCTTAGTTTATTACTTAAAAGCTTAAGTTTAAGTAAAATTTAAGAAAGCTTTAAAAAGTTATACCCCACATTGGGTACTTACCCACCCTTAGGTCTTAGTTACTTGCAGACTTTACCGCCTAATTAACCATTACAACTTTTATGGACCTCATAACTAAAGTGGTACCCCAACCCAACACTTACCCTAAAGTACTAACTTAAAGAAGGACCCCCTCTTAGCTCTGAGTCCAAGGAAATCTGTAATGTCTCAGCCAATTGCGCAACGTTTAGTAGTGTTTTATTACGAATTCTTCCTCAAATCCTTTCAAAACTGACAAATAATGGGTCATAAGGGGTAACTACCCACGATGAGTGCCATTTGTTTTTAATTATTATTATTTCCTGATGGTAAACTTTATGCCCCATAAAGCGCATTATTCATAATACCTAATGCCTTTCCAATAAGCAATTTTACTATTCCAAACAAACTCAAAATAATTTTCGCTGTTTTTGAGCAATTGAGAAAATACTTATTTAATATTTAAGAAGTAAATAGTCAACAACATTTATTTATCAAGACAACTAAATAAGTTAGTAAGCCAAGGTAAACATTAGCTTGTTGGAGAGGTGAATAATGAATTTACGAAATAGTAAATTATATATTATGACCATTGATGGCCAGCAACTTTTATACGATGCAATAACAAGATGTTTTATCGCTCGTGGAATCTATCGAGTGTGCACTGACGCAGCGATATGCGAACGCATATTCAGCGACGGTGGGCATCGAGTGGGCGGCTGCGGCTGCGGCAATGCCGCTGAAAATTAATTCACTGTACATCCGGTCGACTCAGGACGTGCAGTGTTTATGTGCGTTCGACGTACTGGCATGAAGGAAATTGTATTTTAATTAATTTACGACCACATCTGCATATAAATAATTATATTGTTTGCGTATGCGGCTTGCCGACATCTGTCACCAATATTTTCGATTAATTTGATTGCACCCGCCAATTATAAATCACCTGCAGTGACAAAATTCCAAAGAAAAATTATCGTTTAATTCGCAAAATAAATGCGATTTTCAGCAATTGCCAGCTGCCAAATAGATTTTAATGGAGAAACGTGGCACATTTTCCACGTGTATGCGTGTGTACACGTGGCGAGAGAAGCAAACGGCAAGAAATTTCATAAAGATCTTAATGGCATTTTCCCAGATTAAGGAATTTATGAGAAAAGTTGGCGCAACTTTTTTCATTGCCGCGCGGCCTTTTTTCGGTTTTATATGCACGCAGTGTGCGAACCACGCTACAATAATTACGAAATAAACGCAGTTTGGATGTCAAATTAAATAGTTGCACGAAAAAAAATACATTAAATGGCTGGTTTTAGGCTAGCTAATAAAAAATAATTAAAAATCATAATATTCATATGCCCGGAGCCAGAAACACATTGCATACAAATGTCTTCAACCCCAAGTCATAATCCAGAGGTGTGTCGCGTACCCTCGGGTACGATTTATAAATATTTCGCGTCGTCCGAATTAAATGTGGCGGTCGCGCGCGCCTAGTGTGGTTAGTTTTATTATCTAAATTATTTGGCGCAAGGCCATTCGCACGAGGCAGGGTAGTCAGAGGACCGGAAACGCCGCTTAGATAAGCAACAACCACCGCACTGTACACTCACTTGGTCCGGCCTTTTATAATAATCCAAAATTCCAACAAATTCCAACAACTTTTGCCGCAGCAGCGCCAACGTTGTCTTTACTTTTACCCTTGCCGTGCAAATGCATTGTACGTGCATGCTGGTTGTCACGTATGCGCACGCCACTTAGTTACTTACATGCTATATGAGCTCCCGTGGGAGACGCAAGCGCACTGTTTGCCAGGAATGCGGAACGTGAACGGACCGTGGTACACACATTGTCCTGTACAAGCAACTCTATAAACGGACAGCACCGAGTTGGGTCCGGCAAAGAGCAACGACGATGTTATATTATCCGTGCGCGCAATAGAAGCGAGAGTGGCGGACACGCCGGCCGTTGAAACAACGTGTAATAAACTTGCCGCCTCCGTCCGTATGTTACTCCTAACTGCATTCGACCGTGCGCATCCACTCGGCCAGAGTGCAGGAAGAAGTAACTATTCCAACGCGTTTACTACTTTTGCGTATATCTACGTAATGATCTGAATTATTTCTAATGTGTGCGCTTTTATTTTGTTTATCTTTGCGGATTCATAAATATTTTATATCATACCTACCAACACTTGCGATTTGCGCTAAAATCTGAAAATATTTTTATCGTTTATCCACTGGTACACAGCGTAAGTCATTCGAGTCATTCGAGTGTAATAACAAAAACATTGGCGCACAGTTCGTACAATACATATCGATAAGGCGGAAAAGTTTTGCGATCATATTTTAGCGCAAAGTATCGAATGCCGAAAAGAGCAAGCGCCCTCTACAAAAGCAGATGGCGCACGCTGGGATCGTAAAAAACGAGGGCGCTGAATACCGCCACCCGGATATCGGCAATGCATGAATAATAAGAGGCGGCGAACGAAGAAAAAACGTACGCAGAAGTCGTCGCGAACAACCCAGCCAGCCGTATTCCCAGCGGATGTCCTCGCTGATGTTATTTCGTCCTCGCGGGTTTGAGGAGGACGAGAACAAGGACGAAAGTTGGCATCTTTTTAAAAACTAGCTATTCTTTATTCACTTCGCTCTACTTATTCAGTTGCCGAAACGAGCGAACGCCCATGGGTTTATTTCCGTATTTCCATCATCCTTCGGAGGCTCCTTAAGCAATTTTATTTGTTTGGGGCATTGCTCAACAAACTTCCCGCGCGCAGTGTGCGCATGATAGCCAGCCATTTCTTCGATGGACTATTGTACTCATCATTGGCCAATCGACAAAAACGATGAACGTAATTAGAATTCGTCCGTGGTGGAACGCGTTAAATTTCAATTTACATTAAAATCGCGCGCAATCGCGTAACGCGCCGATTTGCGCGAATTTATTTTACCTCTTGCGTGTGCGTGCGACGCTCGTTTGTCGTAATGCGCATTGTGCTGTGGCAGGATGGAAGGAAAGAGCCATTTACATATTTCATTTCCGTTTTAAATTACCGCCCGCGCAAATCGCTGCGTACGCACTGCCTGGCGCAACAATCGGGCCAATATACACTTCAGCCGACGGCGGCTGGATTGCCGCCACTCTACGACAATGCCAACGGTGGCGGCAGCGACGACGCCAGCCGTAGAATATTATGAGTGTTATTTTGAATGAAGCCATCGGCATCGGAGCGCGCTGCGAAACTTGGCGGCTTGCTGCGCGACTAATTAATTAAACAGAACTTTTAATTATTATTAACTACCATTAGTTGAAGCATATTTGAGAACACATTTGCACACCGAAGTAACTTAATTTATCATCCGGCGTACGCGCGCATGAGCTTCACGCTCATTAACGTGCTAATTGTCGTCTTGCCTTTCCGCGTGCGCGTGTGACTCTCGGCGTGACAAAGAGCTGCGCTGCGTTTACTAGTTTTTACCCGAAACTTATAATCTGATCTAATTGCGTGCCGAAATTCTATCTCCGCACGAATCTATAATCATCATCCATCTTCGTACCGTTCCCCCAGCCAGGTACTTTTTTCGCTTATCGCGTGCATTAATTTTAGTGCTTTTTTCTGTCCGGCTTTTTGTTTTCGGCTGCGTATCGTGGCACGAATAAATTTCGTGAATCCGTGCATACGAAAACGCAATCAATGATTAATTAAATCGCCAAAAATATTTCGTTGTCTCGCAATTGATATTAAACATTATCAATAATTAATGATACAATTATTTATTTGCACTGCCTCTCGTGTCGTACGCAAATTAAAACAAAACCACGACCACACAAAAGGAGACGTTAAAAAATCGCCGTACATTAATAACGCTTTGTAAGTAAACGCAATGCGAACAAAAACTATCTGTTCGGTTCCATTATCAAGCGCGGTGCGCAGCGTCGTGCATGTATTGAATTTTTTGGGAAATTAATTAGGAAATTCAACCGCCGCAAAAAGCAGATTTAGAGCGTGCTGAGATAATTACGCTTGATTAGAGAAATAATTAAACAGCGTTGTCGCAGTTCGAAGTTCACGGCTGGCGCGCAATTTGTATTGTTTTAAATGAAACGAAGGAATTTCGGCAGGCGAAGGAGACTGCGTTTTTGCGCGAATTTCTTGCGCTTCAACCGCCCCCCGCATGCCCGCTCGCTCTTCTCCATTTACTTGCTTGCCGGCGCGTAATTCAATTTCAATTGTTGCTCATTTACGCCGCGCCGCGTTTCAGGTGTGCACACATAAATTAAATGGAAATTCGTACAAACACTCGGCGCATTCGCGATACGTCGTAGATGGATAAATAAATGCACGCCCGCCTCTCCGGAGAAAATGCATAGAAAATCGAGAAAACAAGAAGCAAAACAATTATTCCATACGCCAAGTTAAACTGTAACTGTTTTTCATTTATAACTTGCATAGTTGTAAAATTTCCGGAAAATTATTTCCAAAGGTAATTTTACAACTTTTCCTTTGTCCGTGCTATAGTTTCAAACATTTCGTTCATTTCAACGGCTAACTAACTAGCTGTTCCAAAATTCCAACGCGTTCTTCGCTCCCTTTTCGAAACAAAACAATTTTAATTACTTTCGCACTAATTAAAATAATGAGCGTTCACGCTCTCAATCACGTGTTTTTGCGCATTTATTTCATTACGCAAAAGGGCGGCGCGAAATAAACGCGCTTTCTTCTTTCCTTCGGGGAGTCTTTAGCCGCTCGCTAACGTTAGATAAATTTTATTCGCTGATGTATGAATACGTGTAGTGGCATTGTTATGTTTATCGCTTCATTAATTCCATAGCGCGCACTCCTCGCACTTCCCACACAATTGCACGTGACGAATGCATGCCGAAATGTCCAAATGTCGTTAATCGTGCGTGCGATGTCAGAAGGAGGAGACATCGTAAAGAACCCGAGAACAGGCAGGAAGAAAACGCTGAAAAAGGGGGAATAACAATAAAAGTACATCGAAAGGGAAAAAATGCGACTGAGGCAGAAGAAGAAGAAGAAGAAGAAGAATAACACTTCTTAGTTGTGTGTCTTGACGTGTTATTCGCGTGCTATAAAGTGAGAATAATTATCACCTTTCGTGAAGGCGCGCGAGATAAGGAAGCGCCCACCGCCGCGCGACTGACAATATAGCAGGGGAATGATAAGCAACAATAGCCAGCCGGATTAAAAGGCAAAGCACGCTGGCGTAACTTAACGAACGGTAATGGGGCGGTGGTAATATTTCACTTGAATAGTCTTGCGTGTGCGCCCGGTGGATGGCCCGATGGCGGCGGTGGCGGTGGCTGCGGTGGAGGTGTTTCTAGCATTGACGCGCCACCGCACGCTAATGCGCCTTCAAGTCTCACATGCATTATTAAAACGACACGGCCACCCAGCAAACATCGCGTTTGTTATTCAGCCATTGCCGCCTCCCGGAAAGCGGCCCCGGCGCGAAGAAAGTGTTGCATACGACGCGTGCGCGCTGGAATAAATGCATTTCGCTTGTATTTTCCGCCTTGCGAAATGAAGAAAGTCAAATTCCTGAGCGACACTGCAAAATTCCTCGTGCGGTGCGCACACCGGAAACGTCGGACGACGTCTCTTCCATAATTCATCCTCGAGTGGGTGGCCGACGAGGCGGTGAGAAGCTAAACGAGGACGTGATTCAATGTGTCCATTTTACGCGACGTTTTTGGATTATTGATTGTATTCGACTAAATGCATTTTTCGCTTGTGTATTGCAGGTAAACCGGAACCGATAATCAAATGGTGGCGAGGCGAGAAACTCATCGAATCGATGGACACGCGCAGTGGCTTCCAGAACGTGCGCTCAAATCAACTCGTCGTCAAAGGTTTGCAACGAGCCGACCAGCATGCCGCCTTCACCTGCCAGGCCACCAACAACAATATCAGCCAGCCCGTCTCTGCTACCGTTACAATCGAAATCCACTGTAAGTAAACCGCCCCCCAGACAAATACGCGGCGCTGCGTTCACGTTATTTCAACCTTTTGCTCATTCTGTTATTATTACGCTGCTCAAAAGTAGTCATTCCGTCAATTCCGCAAATGAGATATGTTATGATTACGCATGACTGCGGCAGAGGCGGCGGCAACGCATATGCAAATTGAAGTTGAAAATTCAATTTGCATGCGCGCAGATGCATTCGGCAACGAATGCCGTTCGGCACACACTTGTGTTTATCAATGCCGATAAAATTAATATCGCTAATTGCGCGCCGCTGCGTTACGGCGGCGGCGGTAAACGTGCGCCTCTCTGATTTCCACAATTTCCATTTCGGTTATTGGCAAAGCTCTTAACTTGCCAGGCAAATTATGCGCGCGTAACTTATTTTACTGTATGCACTCAATTACCGAGCACAACCGCACGTGCCAAATTGCTTCGTGTTCAATATGTCTAAACGCAAATCTTGTTTACGGATATCCAATCAACAAATTCTTCAATTTGCACAACAACTAATCATCCAAATTGATAATATTATTACCACTCATCTCGACAGAGATGTGGAAATTTTCAATTTCATTGCACACGTAATAAAATTTATTCAATTACAAAGTTGGTTTTATACGGTTCATCGCAGAGTAATTTAACTTTTGACTTGATAGCGATGCGCAAAACCGAAAGGTGCAAAAACGCGCCCGCCACACACATATCCTTAATTATAGTTTAATTCCGCTGCTCGTCGACGCGAGCGCGCACGCAACTAAATAATTCATTCAATTCCGGAACAATTAACATGGCCTCAGCACTTTCCGTCCGCCGCCTTCTCTCTTTCAGCCGTAGCCAAACTTTTCCCGCTAGCGCTCGCCGCCGCCGACACACGTTCGCCATTGTATCGTGCGGCGGCTTTTTCGTCTCTTTCGACGCTTTCGCGTCTGCGGTCGTTGTAAATTCAGCCTCTAAACAGCAGCACAACTAGCAACAGTCGCTGTGCATCTCGCTATCCATCTACACGCGCGCATGTGGGGCGGCGACAAACGTGAATCGTCGTACAAGTTGGAAGCCTGTTGGCGATGCCCCAGTTGGCATATACTTTATCTACAAGCAGTTAAACAACAAACCGCAGCGGCAAAAACTTTTCGGTAGCCGATGAAAAACTGAATAATTCACGAGCGCAGCGCGCGCGCGTATTACAATCGACTTTTTACGCCGTTTCATTATCCTGCCGCATTATTGCGCGAGCTGTTCGCCCGCAGGAGAAGAAAAACACGCACGCCGGCAAGAAGGAGGAAGATTGAACGCGTTGCATCCTGCCGAGCGTGTGGAAAAAACGCGCTGCAACGCGTTTTCGAGGATCGTGGAATAAAAAAGCCGGGGGAAAAGCGTGCGCTTCGAACAATTAGACAATGTTGAACGCGTCCTCGTTCGCCGGAAAATGGCAGACAATGGATGCGCCCATTGCATTTACAACACACACTCCCGAAACCGAAAATGTGGCGGCAGGCGGCGGTGCGCGTTCATCAACACGAACCACCCCCGCGGCGCGCGTTCATCCCCATTCCCATTCAACGGCGTGTGTTTCAATCCGAACGCCGTTATCTGCGCGCATCGTCCATATTCACTTTACTCGCCTCGTGCATATTCCGTGCATTAATATTTATTGCGCACTTTAATCTCTGTCACGTCGCTCTCCCGAATCCCGGTAAACAGGATGACAGCGCACACGGGCTCGGACCGCGCAACGGGCTCTCAGACACGCATCGCGATAATTTTCATTGTGAAAAATTGCGCATTATTTATCCACCCGTTTTCCACACACCACACCGCATATGGGCTAATCAACCAATTTCAAACTTTTTTTCCCGACGCAAAAAATTATTCTTACACAACGCAGAATGTCGTGAAACACGAGCGTAAAGATTTATTACGAAATCCGCGTTGAATAAAGTGAGTGTAGACTTCTTTTTCGCGTTCACAGTCACTGATGGAATGAAACAAAAATAAATGTTATCTGCCAGTCGTTGTTCGGTGCACGGCGGCGGTAGAATAGTGGAAAATATCTAATTTAAAAAGTAATCCGCGGAAATATATTTTCGGTGGATGTGCGACGAGGCTTTGCGCGAGGATAACACGCTTTTTAAATTTGTCGTGCGAGTTATGTAAGTGGAGATATTTTAGTGTGTGGGGGCGGCGGCTTGCGGCTCAGTCGAGAGGTTGTTACTTTGGCTGAAATATAATATCCACACAGCGTATAGTTATTACGTGTGCGCGCTGCAAGCCACGTCACTGGAGCGAGTCAGGTGGAAAAATGCTTAATGGAAAAACGACGTTAGTGCAGACGGCGGCGGCAGCGTGCGCGCGTTTCAGGTGCACACACAGAAGGTGCGAACTTAATTGTGCCGGCACCGAGTCGGAAAAACACGTGCGGACTTAATTTCAGCCGAGTTAATTGCACATACGGCAAGCGAGCGTGCATGCTTCTATTCTGCGGCGCGTGCATTAGCATTTCCCCGAGTGTTTTACTCTTAATTAATTTTTGCGCTCTTTTTCGCCTTCGCTGCGTATTTCGGCGCGCACCGAGAGCAATTCCAATGTCGCTGAACGGTTAATTTATGGCGACTTCCTGCCCGTTTTGAAAGCGGCGCAACTAAGTGATGTGTAAGTTATGCTTCCGGTGGCAGGGCACTGGCCGTTGCCGATATTTGTGTATACCTATATATGGTCGGAGGCGGCGGGTGAAGAAGGGTCGAAAATATAATTTATTGGCGATCACCGCGTGTGCGCTGATAGCGCACGGCCAATATTCACAAGCCATTATGCAGATTAGTTCGACGGATTTCGCATGTCGGCGCACAAGACTCGTCGTCGGTGGTGGCGGCAATAGTGTGCGGTTTGGCCTACACGCTTGAGACGCATACACGGCCCGAATCCGTCGTGTTCGACATTATATATTAGAGGAGCACACTCATGCGGAATCATTGTCAGTTCAATATCGGAAAAATTGGCGGCGAGGTCCTTCAAGCGGAGCCTACGACTTTCCACGTTTCACGCAGACCGCCGTCGGGAGTTATCAAGCTATCAAGTCGTTTATTATTCCGAGAGTGGCCCATTTAAAAGTACAAAGCTGTATAATATATTAAGGTATATCTACGTCCTTTATGAACAGTCCAAACACTATTTTAGTCAAGAATTCAATAATATTATTTGCTTTTCTTCTTCTTAGTTTTTCTCTTCGCATATTTCTGTTTTGGTCGAAACGCCCCATCATATTTTCTGGCTCATAAATATTATAAGTAAGTGAGACGTAGATGGTATCTTAATATTTATGAATTACGGCTTAATTTGGCATATTAATCAAATAATGTTAGCTCAGGTTTAACCACAAATTCAGTTAATATTGCTAGTATAACATCATAAATTATTTTTGTAATAAATTAGAAGAAAATATTTATTTTAGAACAAAACTCTCCTAAAAATAAAACATTCGGATGATTTCTCGTGTTACAATTTGCATTTTTTTGCAATGTTTAATTACTACATAGTACAAAACAAAGTCGCTTTCTCTGTCCCTA
>JARJDV010008737.1:0-12968 GCA_030264675.1 Anaulacaspis nigra | reverse complement strand
TCGCTCATTGGCTGAGTGGAGAAACTGAAAATAGTTTTGTAACCAATGTGGGTACAAAAGTACAAAATTATACTCACCATAAATTTTAATTGGGACGTGTTCTAGTAGGAGGGGCGGTTTGGTAACAAGTACTTCTCTTATAATAGGAATGTTGCACCAGTCTCACAAAAGGTATAGTTTATATTTGTATTCATATCTTGGAAAGTAAAAGATGATATTTCACAAATGTATTATCCTTGAGGGATATTTTTGTATTTAAAGCATCTATTATGCAATGACCTTTAGAAAAGTGAATAGGAAAAGTTTAAAGTTTTTGTTCCCAAACACCAATCGCGGAATATAAGGTAAGTTCGTTAGAGATGACCAAGCTTCATAAAATGAGAAATACATATACATGTTATATTTAAATCTTTACTTCTAAAATAATTATGTCTTCGAAAAATCAATATGAGATAAGGAAATTTGTTATAATAACAACACATAAAATGTATTTTAGCCAAAAAACGCAGTGGTCCATCTCAGTCGGAATATCAGGGCGGATTGGCCATAATAGTACGGAATAGAAGATTATTTTGCTACTTTTGTCCGCATTTTGAGCAAATATCCTTTAATTCGGTACAATTTTTGTGCATTGAAGTCAAGTTTCTTGTATTGGTTGCTTTTTAATATTTAATTGAGCTTCAAGTGTATTAGATATTATTAATACTTTGGAGGTCAAACAACATGGCGATCTAAGCCCGAATGCAGATGGGCATCTCTTCCTTTTGTATGAGAGGGATGGTCATACTGAATATTACAGCAAATATAAATAAATTGTAGCCATTTTCAAAATAAAACGAACACAAAGTATGAAAAACGCACAAAACATAAGTAAATAGTTTTTAAAAATGCGTTTCGTGTTAAAATATAAACTTTTTATAAAATTGTCGCAATTCTTTTTATAAAAAGTTTTACTTATTTATTTATTTAGATCTCCTTTTACTCCGGACTACTGCTCGCAGTGAATTAATTGCAACAGAACACTATTTAAGCAATATTACTGGAAAATATTACTCCCTTATGGCCATCTCTAATGATCATTCCCTAATAAAATTATCTTTTTTGTCAATTTTATTGATTACTTTATTATTGCCTTTAGTAAAAATATAAATATATATATATATATTATATAATGATTAACATCATATTTATAAGCATGGTCATGCTCATTAATCATAATAATTAACTTTATAGATTCATTTAATTGATTTTTGTAATATAAAAAATCTGAAAGTAGAAGACTCGTAGTGTTTGAATTCAATAAAGAGAAAGTACAACGTTTATTCTTATATACACGCAAGAACGCGTGAAAAAATCGAAATTGTTGGGCAAGAAACGTGTATAAGTGGAACATATAAAAGTGATAGCTACGATGCACGAGTGCAAGAATCTTGTGGTTATTTTCTAAAGGAAAAATGTATAATTTTTAAATACAAGCCCGCGGCTGAGAGGAATTCCTTGAGAATCTTTCACAGTTGCGTTTGTTACTCATCGATGATCGGTTGTGTAGTGCTATCTTTGTGACTACTGATCATAGTTTAGTAAATAATAACATAGTAATAAAAGTTATCAATATGACTGCAACACAATCAAAAGGTACATTTGCTCAATCCAAGCAAAACTTTATTATTCAATTTCTATCCATTCACTGATGTTATTATTTCGCTTATTGCAACGGGTTTCCTAGTTGTTTACTCTTCAATGCAATTCATGTAAGAAGCAATTTACGTTGGTCATAAATGTTTGAAAGAGTGTTAAATATTAATTGAGTATTTGACATTAAACATACATGGCATTAAAACTCATGTAGGGTGAATAATAATATATCTTGTAATATATGTCTTTCTACTACTATATCATTTTGTATATTGCGTTGGAAAGTGCAAACGCTTTCTTGGAAACTACTCATAAGAAAATAAGGAAATTATATATCATGCTAGGTAAATCTATTCACTTCTATTTAACGAGTTCTCTGAAAAAACCTATAATCTTTCGCGCAAGTCTTAATTGCACAGAGTGCAACTTATACAACAGAAATATAAACGGATAACCTACCGTAATTTGAACAGTTGTTTGTTAAGTTTTGTTAACGATTAGTTCGCTAATAGAATTTCTTATTAACAAGTTATAAGTCGCATTAAATATTGAAAAAAAGGTTAGTACACAAAAACAATTACTAGTTAATTTGTTCAATATTTATGATCAATAAAAAGGGGTAAACAAGATAATCCTGTCAAAAACGAATACTTTATTAACTGATTTCATTAAAAAGTATGAAACTGAGAGTGTATAATCGTTTGTCTAATTTTAATTGTGTATTAGAGGCATTTGAAAGTCGCTTGACTACCGTGATTATGAAACATAAAACTGGTGATATAGAAGAATACTTGAAGGCAATTAAACAATGGTTACTAAAACAACCACATCTTCCGCAAAATATTGGTAAACAAAATGCGCTTTAATAATTAACAATCAATTGATAAATTTAATCGTTTTAGAGGATCAACTGCTACGACGATTTATTTTCAGTTCTTTTCTAAGCTTGGAAAAGACAAAAACCCTGATTGATCTTAATTTTACATTGCGTTCTGAAGCTCCGGAAATTTTTGATAACCGTGATCCTCTGCTTCCCGAAATTCGAAATGTCTTTGATTTGATGTAAGTTGAAAGGGTTGATGTAATGAAGTTGTTTCTATTACGTATGTATTATTATAGTGATTTCTGCCCATTGCCAAAGCTCACTGATAAGAAATACAAAGTCTTCATCTATCGCTTAAATAATTCGGATCCGGAGAAGTTTTTGTACAGCGATATCCTTAAAGCCTTCTTCATGGTCGCCGACATACGCATGTGTTTCGATAAGGAGATGGCTGAAGGTGAAATCCCAATTTTCGATATGGCCAACACAACACTTCGGCACTTAACGAAAGTAACTCTACCCCTATTAAAAAAGTACATGGTGTATACGCAAGAGGCACACCCCGTTCGTCTACGTGAGATACATGTCCTTAACACCACACCTTTCTTAGACAAATGTATGGCGATTGTTAAACCCTTCTTAAAAAGCGAAGTTGGAAAATTAGTAAGTACTAAAATGAATAACCTATTAATTTTATAATCATAACTTTGTTCCAGTTGCATTTCCATACACCGAATTCGACAACACTGTTCGATTATGTATCACCCGATCTCATACCTAAAGAATATGGTGGCACACTCGGAATAACCATGGAATCAATTAAAGAAGAATGGTGGCTTAAAGTACAGAAAAATAGAATATTTTTCATGGACCATAAACGGTGGAGAATCGATGAAAGTCGGCGTCCAGCTGAAAATTCAAACGCGGCGAAGAATTTGTTTGGAATGCAAGGTTCATTTCGGGCTCTCACTATTGATTAGGATTAATTGTTTTTCTTACCACAAAAGCTTTTCTTCATTAATATGGGTGTAACAATCAATTTTGTGTATTTCTATGCAATTAAGTGTAACTTGTTTCAATAGAAAATCTACATCGAAATCTATAACACATAAACTTTAATTGTAACAGTAGATTTGATCTTGTGTTACAGAAGTTATGAAACAAATGCTCCAAATTTAAATTAATCTTCTTTGAGAGAGCATTCTTCATTTTTGTTTTTAATTATTTAAACAGTTATGATTAAAGAGTAATCTTGCGCGGCGCATATGATAAAGGCAAGCGGCTGTTCTCACTACAATATGTAATAAATTATTAAATTTAATATCATCACAGATTAAATAGTTAATTAATTTATCGCAAATTTACAGCATTGATTTTGCTTTTCACTCCACGCGATAAATTTTCTTAAATACGAGAGCTTTCAATACCATTTTGATTGATTTATTTCCTGGTTTCCAAATTGGCGAATAATAGACTAATAATCATCATCGGCACCGACGTCCGTGTTGCGTGCGAGCATATAATTGTCCATATCAATTGATCGGCAATTATTAATTGAATATCTTAAACGCTCCGCCATTATTTCCATAGTCGTATAGGGTGGCAGGCGCAACTGAAAGAAACAAGTTTGCGCTGTCGGTAAACCGTTGGCTGCTCTATCAACTTTCATAATCTATAAAACATACACATTAGCGGAATGATTTTAAACGTTAACTTGTAAATAATTTACTTGGAAGCGCTGAGTCAAGTCAGCTAAATTTGCAGGCAGACGGGATCTTCCCGAAACGAAACGCATAAAAAGAACACGCTCAGCGTTTGTAAAGCTTTCCAAAATTGCCCAGAGCCATTTAACAAGTTGATGCGATTCATCCAATTCACGATAGCGCACCACCTTTTTAAGCAACGATATGGAGATGTGAGACATACCACACACCAACTGTTCCATGTAATCAGCTGTAATAAGAGATAATAAAGGCACTGGTATTATGCCAGCCATTCCTTCACGAAGAGCAGCCACTTGTAAGTCAAATTCTTCTAAGCGAAATTGTACAGCTTGCTCAAAATACTGAGTCCGATTGCTAAACGTCAACGGAATACTGCGTCCGCCAGGTACAATGGGTACCATCTGCAAGATCAAATCAAAATTGATATTTTCAAGAGCTTTATACAAAAATATGACTTACCTTTCCATTACAACTTCTTCCTTCAAACGTATCCAAAGGTATGATGTCATTAAAATTTGCCTCTGTTATGCCGGACAGATGAATATCACGAATGCTGCGTAAACTCTGTACATACATAGAATCCGTTTCTTCTAAATCATCGATGGTTACTGGATCTCCGATAATTAGTTTCCAGATAAGTGGAGCGATAGGCAACGCTAAAGGCTTCCTTGTCCGTATTGCTACACCGAATAAAATACCAAGAAATTTGAACCAGGCCAATTCTTGTTCTCCGACCATTTCCGGATTAAAAAGATATTTGTCACGATTGTAGCCCTCATCGTTTACAGCATTTGGCGTGGGTACTAGGAGTGGCACGATACCTGTTGTGATCTCCAAACACATCTCCGTAATCGTATCATCAAATACACCACCAGCGTCGTCAGCTCCTTCGCCAACTAATTTTACTTTCCATGCACGAGATGGTAGCCTTAATTCATTCGGACGAATTTCGGATACTTGCTTGGCCACTTGGATAAATATAGGTTTAGTTTTATGTCCTATGAATAAAAATAACGTACAGGTTCGAAATAGTAGTCAATAATTATTAATTTTAAATCATACCTTTATGAGCAATACGACGAACAATAATTTGTGGTCCGTAATTCTTGCCTTGTACCATGGTTTTACCAATACACCTCACAAATGGCAAAGTGTAAACTCTTGGCGCAAATAATGATCGCATTATTGGTGAAACGAGTCCCTCAAGCGGTGGCATATTCATTTCGGATTGTTGCGTACTTAAAGGCATGAGTGTCCAACAAGAATACAACTTGTCGGAGTAGTTATGTAAAAATTTAAGTCTTGTTTGTATTGCTTCTAATGAAAGACCTTGTAGGGTATCGTATTGTATTGGTATCTCAGCCGGTATACCAAATGAAAGAGAGCGCGTCATACCCGGCTGTCTTGGTGGCAATGCTTCGGCAGTCCATGCGGCACTATGAGTTCGCCCCGTGGATATTTGCTTAATACCCTTATGAGATAATTGTGGTATTATTTCTGCCTGCCACACAATCGAAGTATATATTCCCAATTGATCGTCGTCATTAATGCCCCAGGCAAGAACTCTATCACAAGTTGTTAAAAAGAGGACATGTTCCGTTCCAATCGCAAAATCAACGAAAGTATAACTAACTAAACTGCACAGTTCTTGAGGAAGATATTCACCTCCTTTGACAGTCTCTATCAGCCAGTGCTTGCGATCAATTCCGCACACAAATATTCGTCCATCTTCCGTTAAAAATATCGTTAAATTCGTCCCACAGCCGACTTTTTTGACACCAACATTAAATAATGAGTTTACCAGCTGTGGTGTGGATTTGGTAGCGGTATTTCCCAGTCCCAATTTACCATAATCACCTTCTCCAAATGTCCAGACACGTTTACCATTTGTCGAAACACAGGCGGTATGGTTGTGTCCACATGACACTTGACCGATTTTGTAATTCTCTAAGGCAATTACTCTTTCTGGAAGCTTTTTATTTGCAGTTGAACCAAGTCCTAATCGACCATAGTCACCATTACCAAAAGTAAACAGTTTTCCGTCCGTGGTTACGACCGCACTGTGTTTAAAACCACATGAAACTTGCACCACTTCTTCATCTTGCAAAGCTTCGATTTGTCGTGGACGCCGTTGACGATCACTGTTACCATGACCTAGCTTACCATAGTCGCCGTCACCCCATGAAAATACTTCGCCACTTTCGGCTAGTGCTAAACTGTGGCCATCCGAGCCCACTGATGTTGCCAGATCGGTGATGACAAACCCTTGAAGGGATGAGATGATACTTAGTGTATACAAGTCATCACTGTTTCCTTGTCCCAAACGCCCGTAACTTCCCTCCCCACATGCCAAAACAGTTCCATTCGCATGCACAACAAATGTGCAGTTATGACCGCATACAATTTTCTTAGCCGCTTGGAAAGCTTCCACGTCGGTTGGATTACTTGCTTTTGTATGTCCTTCGCCAAGTTGACCATTACGATTTGAACCCCACAAATACACGGTGCACTTACCCCCGATTTGCCAATCCTGAGGTCTCTGCTTGACCCAATCCATAATTTGTTCATCTTGCTTTATAGTCCATGATGTGTTTTGAACTGCGGCAATTTTATCTTCGTCTTCAACATCTTTCAATAAGGATAAGGGCAATTCAGTACGCTTTACTAAAGATTCAGATATTTGAGCTGCGTTCGCAAATGTCTCCAACCACTGCGCTTCCATTACAACCTGGTCATTTTTAAAATTTACTGGGCGCATCTGATAGCACATTGCTTGATTAACGTTTAAAAGAAGTCCAAGTGAGGAGAGACTCTTTAGATAGGAACTATGCATTAACTGGATGCCAGTTTGTACTGGTAATTTTTCAGCATAATATTGCTCCATTAGTATTTTAGGTAAATGTTGCATTAACGTACGGAAGAAAGGTGCGGTTAGCAAACCTCGAATACCCTTTCCTAGCAATGTTTTGCGACCGATGCAAAGGGCACGTGTATCATAATAATCACTGATGCCATATTCAAGCAATGTTATATCTTTCGAACGATTGAAGGCAATACACAATTGGTTCGTGTGATTCCAGCATAAACCATTCGCGTCGACACCACCAGGTCCCATTAGTGTATATGCCAGGGTGCAATCGGTTAGGCTCCAAACGTTAACAACGCCACTGGGAAGTTTCAAGCTACCACTTGCTAATAACCCACCTTTCGGATCAATGGCAAGAGAGGTCACAGGTTCATAGTTGTGTCCTTGGAAGCTGAATGAGAGCTCTGGAGAGACTTGAATATGCTTTGCATCGGGCAAAGTCCAAACATTTACAGTTCCATAAATTGTTCCAACAACTAATAGATGTGGCGTTATAGTATTCCCAATAACGTCTGACCACTCTAGGCATGAAGGCACATGGGCATGCTTCAAAGTGTGAAGTAATTGTAAAATATCCTCGTTTTGTTTCCATATTTTGCAAGTCATGTCAGTTGCTGCAGATGCAATAAGTATACCTTCTGGACAATATTTCAATCCAGTGAGTTCACAGTCGTGCGCTTTCTGCGTTATTATATGCGAATTTGAAAACCGCGAACCCAACTTAAGAGTCCCGTCAAGAAAGCCAATTACAAAATATTCATCTTCTGTGCCCCAGTCGATAAAGCGCACCATCGTATGATCTTTTGCGTAATTTACTAATAAATCAGATTTCTTTTGATCTTTGTAGAGAGTTATTAAAGAAATGCTACCATCGATTTTTCCTACAAGTAAATACTCAACGGAACTTTCTTCACATTTGAATTTTGGCCACGTCATGCAGGTAACAATCTCTAGTTGATCCTCAATATACCATTCGCGATAATCTTCATGCGATTGGCTTGTCAACGGTATTGGCCAAATATTGACAATATTGCCCATAGCGGCCGCTATGTAATTACCACTTGAAGACCATTTTAACTCTCCAATTGCCTTGTCTCGCAGTTCGGGTCCAAAAACATCTAGCGACTCATGAAACACTAAGGTATGTTCCAGATATGGATACATCATAGGGTATGTCCACACCCGAATAGTACCATCATAGCCAGCAGAAGCAAGCAACATATTTTCCGAGTTAAACGCAACACAACTTATACGATTATCATGACCTTCCATCGATATTGTGTTTTTCTTTGGCAAATACCCACAAAGATCAGCATAATTCACCTTTCCTGAATTGGGCCCGGAAAAGATCTGCATTCTGGATGAAACGCATTTGAATAGTTGTTGCGCCGCCCATTGACGATTCTCATGTGAGACTTTCGGTGAAATCACAAATGCGGATAATGCATTAACAAGATTCAATATATTCGATTGAGTATCAGCTTGTGAATGTGATAATTCTATTTCGTCTTTCGGTAGATCTAGTAACGAACATCCACCATGTGTGGATAAAATAGAAACCAACGCTTGAGTTACGGCAAACGCACATCTTGATGTATTTGTCATATACGAAGACATTATTAAATCTCTTGTGCACATATTCACAACCATCTTCGACGATTCACTATCATTTTGAGCCAAAGTTGCAATCACCAGACTCAAATTATCTAAACTAGAGGATTCCGCTCCCGGTATAGGTATTGGGAGCAGCTTAAACGCCTTCTTAGTATTGAGATACGGCATGGAGACTTCACTTGGTCGCATTAAATTTTTACGGCTAATCTCAACGCGATTCATTGCTGTTAAAGTCATTATTCGAACGACTTTTCTTATATCCGATAATCCTATAACTTCCAATGTTTTCACCATGTTTATAGAATTAGATGAGCATATCAAATTAAGAACATTTAGAACAATACTGCGACAGAGCAGTATCTTAACCGATGACATCATGTACTTGTAAGCAAGAATTCTATCGTGTGGATAATTGATGAACGACGCTTGAAGACCAAGGTGCTTCAGTTCGTACTCGCTGTGCCTTTGGGATTGCAAATTTATCGATGGTACTGCGCTACTACCCAATGGATCGGATTCAGTCATTAAACTATAACGCATTGGCGAAACATTAAATGCTGAATCTGGTATACCAAAATGCGCTTTCACTTTATCAAAATCATCCATCTCTAATAGTTCGCTCATTGAAAGAAGTTTCGAATTAAAACTATCTGCTTCCGTTTTATTAGCATCGTCATACACAATATCGGGCGCTATCATATGAAGAAAAGCTGTGCGCTGCTTTGCTGTTTCACTTTGTAGACACTCACAACCTGAATATTCAGTATCAGTTGTGCCGGCAATTGCACTGGCACTTCGGGAGCAGAGACATTTTGGTTTTGTGCCACAAGATTGTACCATAAAAGTATTCAATTTAGATTCATAGTCCAGACACGGGCATTGCTCTTCGCTGATATTGATAGAGAACGCAGGGTTTGATGCACTCGCTCCTTCAGGCCGTTCGGGGTTATCATCCGATGAGGGCAAAACGTTGGCAATTAATGGATTTGCTTCTCCACGAACATGCATTCGTTCTCTATCACGATCTCGGGACCGTTCACTTGAATTCCTCTCAGAGAAATAGCCCCGGATATCCGAACAACCCCTACGCCGCATACCCATTCCGCATAAACGGCCTGGGTAGCTCACCTCTTGATCGTCAACGGTATTCTGTCGATGACGATTCATCAAAGCAATATTGCGTAGTAGCTTTGGAGTGGGTATAATATTTCTGGTTGGCGGCTGATCATCTGAGCCAGAAGACGGACCGCAGCTTGTAGCAGATGCACAAGTGCTAGGACCCGGCATATGTGGATTTGATCGATCTTCTTCAACGCACGTATCCAACGAGGGATGTTCTATCATCCACGTGGCTAACATGTTAATAGTGTGAGCACTTACCTCGCCGGAACTTTTAGTTTCAAAGATTGCCTTCAGGATATGACGAAGGGAGAATCCCATTTCCAATAAGGGCGCGGCAATGGGAGGCGGCGGTGGTGAATTGGAACGACGACGCATCGGCCACCATTCCTCTGCGCACTCTGAGTTGCAGAAAACAATGGATCGTCTTGAGCGTGAGGGTGTAAAGCTTTGAACAACTATTTCACACCATAAGAACAATATCATGCATTAATGTACATGATGTACGCTTACCTTGAGTTGTAGAAGTGTCGGAGAATATGTTGCGCGGTGAATAAGAATTTATTCCTAGAGCGCTTGCAGGTAGGAACGGAAATAATGTACCGCTCGCCAGGGATCCGCTGCTATGAAGAGAACATGTGGACTTTCTCCGTGATTTCTGCACGTTCGTTTTTCTTTCCAATGCTTCTTGAAAATCTTTGTATAAACCATTAATCTTGCACTTTATGTAGTTCGAATGCAATATGGACGCGGCACGTTCCATTTCATCGATACTAACAATGCTTTGCAACTTAGCTTGATCTACACTTTTCTCTACGATATTCTGCATAATATCCTTCACAACTGCTCGCATTTCTTCGCTAGTACCTATGGCGTTAAATGAATTCCCCACGAAAAACAACTCTGAAGACTTGCTGGATGTCAGCAGCGAGTTCAAACATTTCAGGGCTGAAAATTGCAGAAATGATAGTTTCATAACATTGAGTTCAATCGCCAACAACTTGGATTGAAGTGCTCTTGCTTCAGAGAGTCTCTTATCGAATGCCTTCTTTGCATCAATATCATCGACAATAGTATCACTTTGTGTGGACGCCATCTGTTCACTCATTCGTTTAACTTCACCTAATATACTGGACACCATTTCATTCGTTAATGACTCCATAGTCCTTGCTTTCTTCGCCCCGTAATCCTTGTTTGTACTTGGAGGCATATCATTATTAAATCCACTACAATTATGCGGCGGTGTAATTCTAGAATCGGAATATGACCGCCAAGGTTGAAAAATTTTTCTACGGCGAAAATTTTCCGGTGCCAAAAGATCTTCTTCTTCTTTAGTTAACGATACTAGCGGTATCGTGATTTCGTCCAAGATACCGCTTAGACGACTAATGTGCATAATTATATCCGGGGACAAAGCGGACAAACGATATGTGTTGAATGATTGTGGCTCCACAAACTCCAGCTGACCTGCCGAAGAAACATCCGAGACCTCACCATCAGGTTCCCATTGGATTTTGACTGGCATGGTGCCCCGTTTTACAGTACCCAGCACGATGCCGCGTTTATTCAATGACTTTAATTTGCAATATCCACCCATGCGTAATCCACGATCCATACCGCCAATAACAGCAAGTGCTGGCCATACAAAGCTGCAGAGACGTTCCAAATCGATACCATGAAAACATTCATTGGCGCCTTCATCCATCATAGTGACGTCCATATCTGAAGGATTCTTGATAGGAAACAAGTTTTTGATCTCCTTCAGGCGATGATGTATGGCACCATTAACTTCTTCCACCCATGTATTTGAAATGTGCAACTTACGTATAAGAGTTATTAATGATTCGGAGAGAATTGCAGGCATTGGTGCAAGTTCCGGTTCACCAGAATGATACGTTCTCTGATGTCCATTTACCTAAGAATTCGTTGCGTTAAAATATTTAATAATATTAAGGTTTACACAATCATACCTGCATATCAGTGATTTTAACTTTCTCGCCGGGATTTGTACTGTAGAACATGACGCACGGGTATAACTCTGTAGCGTCAATAATTTCAAACGCAACACGTGGTTCTTCTCCATTTTTGCCAAAACTTAAAGTTTTTGCATCCATATCCAAGACAACAGTGATGTAATCACCCTGGGTGTAACTTTCAAGACACAAATCACATTCACCACTATGGTACAAACCGCCACTGTACGCTCGATATAACCACATGTCCCTTGTATTTCTGTGGCTACAATCATGGATAGGATAACGCGCGACTCCAATGCAAGTTCCTTCATTTCCTTTGTTCTCCTTGACAATTAAAAACTTCCACTGATAACATCCCGATTTCATTGCACTTAACCCAAGCCCGTAACCACGACCACCGGACCCATGAACCAAGGTGAGATTGCATTCAATAATGCAATTCGAACATTTTTCAACGTCAAATCCAAAATCCTCAACCTGAATATTATCATCGTCTGTTGAAATTTCCTTTTGGCCTACATCACTGCTTTAAAATTAAACAGTTATTACTAGAACAAGGCATATAAAGGCAGCTTACCTTTCTTCAGCATTCTCAGTTGAATCATCTTTAATATCTTCATCTCGATTCAATATATTAAGCACTCCCCAGACTTCATAAGATAGTTGAGTAAACAATTTGTCGACAATACCCGTGCGTTGCGCAATGTCGATTTGTTTAATTTTTAAGCTGGGTAAAATCATCTGCAGAATTTGAATAACGAGTAATTTTGGTCGCAAGCCATATAAGCGTAAACGCAATTCCAAATCTGAGTGATGGCTATACAGGACTGAAAAGAGCGCATCAATCCAGTCTTTTTTGATGAGGTACTTTTGGGAAATACTATTCGAAGCAATCATGCGCAAAAATACTAGAAAATCGCCAAGAAGTCGATCGTAGTTTGTTTTACAGCGTATATAAGTCCCCTGTACCTTAATCAAATCATAATTTGGTTTATTCGCAACTATATTGTTGTACTGCACAAATAATTTTTCGATAACGATCTCTGTCGTCGCGGGCGGTATATTTCTAGCATGCACACAGCACGACATCGTAAGAATATGAGTGAGTCTTAATGCAGCCACATTTAGCATTTGACTTTTGCTGATTACGTGCTTGGGCACCATCAAATAATTAAACATTTCCATCAACGTGCTCAGTAATCCGCACTCTA
>JARJDV010008729.1:0-13732 GCA_030264675.1 Anaulacaspis nigra | reverse complement strand
TTTGCTCCGAATATAGGTTGAAGTTTTTTTCTAAACTATAAAGGATATTGAAACAAGTTTTGGAGTAATAAAAAGTACATTAAATTGTTTATTACCTCGCAGAAAATAAAATTATTGTATCGCATAGATCAGTGATTTTCAAATTTACTTCGTCTACCATCCACCAACTCCTCGTACTCGCCCCTAAAAGCAGCTCAGGTGAACACCACACCCGTGGAATCAGGATAGCAGCCACTTTGGAGGAAATCACTGGTATAGATTCACGCATATATGCTTACAGACTTGAGCCATTATAAATGTGCAGTATTAATGCTTTTATTACACTTAACGCACCCTAACCCTGCGCCGCGGATAAGCAATTTCACGCGCTAACCAATTTCCTCACATAATTTCCAATTGGCCCTGCTTAATGCTAAACACGCTCTAGTCATAAGCTTGTAAAAAATGTTCCGTTCCAAATGTTTTAAACAAGCTATCATTTCCGCCTTTATAATAAAACTTTCATTTATTTTCTTCCGCGATATCAATCTAGATTAACATGGAGAAAATCGAGAAATACCAAAATAAAAAAATCAAATTGTTTCTTTATCTAGGTGGAAATTGATACAAGTGTAGCCGAGTCAGTGAAAAACCATGAATGCGATTTTGCCTGCTGGTGACAGCGACCCGTGTGTATCCTAGCATAACATTACTTCCCGGACTTATCTCCATGCGCGCTTAGTGGAGAGTCGTCGCGCGTGTATTCGCTGCCGGGCGGCATTTGTAGTTATTCAACACGCTGGCTGAGGGGGACGCCGAGTCTAGGGTTGAATTGACAGCGTTTCCGTGTGCAGCCTGGAAAATGGAGGCATGCACAAACGCTCCGATTAAATAGGACACCTGCATCCAGAGAATTCCATCCCCCTCGCTCGCTACCCATTTTTTCCTCGCTTTATTCGCCATGTTCACCTGCGTTTTTCGTCTCGCTCGAACGCAGCGTTCAAAATGAAATGGAAATCTGTGTCTCTTGCATGTTACGTGTGAATGCGTCGCGCGCGCACAAGTGGATTTCTATTGAGGGAAAAGAAGGCAAAAAGGAGGAAATGAAAAGGTCAAGTTGTTTGTTGCAGTTCCGCGCGTTCTAGCACTTGACGTGCATGTCACTTCATGCCATTGCATTCATTCGAATAAATGAATGCAATACGCAACACAATGCGAGCATTTCTTGCCAAAGTGGCTGCAATTAAGTTTACGCGGCAAAAAACGCAGACAATGCAATCGCGAAAATAATAAAAATAAACGCCAACGAATGGCTTTACTATCACGAGTTTTAGCGCAAGATTGAATATGGAAAGTGGGTATAAAGATAATATTTGAATACGCAATGCAACAAACAATTTACGATTCATAATGACTTTCTTTCTTTCGAATGACAAATGCGTTCTCATTACGTTTTCTGTTAGCGAGCGAATGAACGAGGCTCGGAAAGAAAATGAAAATTCGCGTGCAAGTGCAGTGCAAACTGAGCGCGCACAGAGAGAGCATACAGATTATAAAGCTGAGAAGCACAGACGTTTGCTTTTCATATTTCAGTCGAGTTTATGATCTTTGCTTTCAACAGGAACAACAACTATGAGCGCACTGGCAGCACTGTAAGTGCACTGAAAGAAAAAGAAAATCCCGAATGCAAATCTAAAACGGGGAGACAAAGAAATGTGCGCAACTATAACTCATGTTAATACGCTAGTTCCAAGAAGAGTTTTATACGTTCTACTTAAAATATGTAATTTAATTTTTAGTAATAAAATTGTAAATAAAATATTTAGTGTACGTAGGATGTATTCGCAAAGTATACATTTATAAATTGAGATTATAGTGTATGGTATGGTATACGGCATTTTTCGCATCATAGTTTTAAGAAATAAAATTACTATAAAATTCACGTAAACAAGAAAATTACAGTAAAAAGTTTAATCCAAATTCCAGGAGAAATATTGGAGAGAATTTATTACCCTTTTTTAACGAGTCTGGCAAACACGATTTTGAACAATAACAACACACAAAGCAAGTCAGTCAGTCAGAGGCGGGGACTAAAAAATCGTCTGCTGCAAAATTTAAAAGAAATTTGCCGTAAAGTGACATTGAGTTTCAATATTTTCCATTTGCAAAACATGCCAGACATTGATAAAGCATGTATTCATAGAAAGAACACGTCTTATTAAACGTAATACCGCATAAATATCAAAACTTCCTAATTAAACCTTATATTGATTGGCCCGTGATTAACTACTTCTTGATGGTGGAAAATCCTAGTTTTTGGGTTCATCTTTGAGGCATCATGAGGAAGCTCCTGCATTTATATTGTAAGTATTTGGAAATATACTTTATTTAGCTTCAAACAGATAAGATATAACCAAGATATACAAATTTTATGATGTTGCATGAGTGAATTTCAATTTCTATGGTGTGCAATGAGTTAGTTGCTACGCATGCCACCTTCTGCCTCCATTATACGTATTTTGCGAATCAAAAGATGTAGTAGCAATATTGAGTTTTAAACAAAGACCAGGAGTAATGATTCTTATAGTATTCCTATTAGCTATAAAAAGCATTTCGAGACAATTTATTGAGTAGACGATGTCTTAAATTTTAATTTTTGGATAAGAAGCACCAAGCTGTACGCTAAACTTAACTCCATTTCTCTAGGTAAAACATAGCGTCTTGTAGTCCGATAAATATCTAGTTACCACTTCTATTGAATAAATATCCGTAAAAATTATCATGATAAATCCAATTATTTAGATTTTTATTAGTATTTTCTTTCGGATCTTCCGGAGTAGCCAAAATGGGTTTTATATCATACTAGTTCCAAAATTAATTTGCCAGAATGATTAATTATGAACCGTTGACCATAATGATTAATTTTAATCGTTAATTATAAACCATTCATGCTAGCAGATTAAATAAATTGGGAATGTAGGGGATTGTGCAAGGCAGTGATTAGTACATTCGCTTGCTATACTATCAGACCTGCTTGGTTCGATATCCAGTATAATCAACGAAAAAGAACTCACACTCCGTCACTTTCTTGACTGTTATGTATTAGGAACAATAACACATGAACGATTGGCACACGACCTGTCCCTTGGTATCCGGCAACCCAAAGATACTCCGGGTGAAAGTTGAATAGAGGGTCAAATTGTCCACTAACATCAATTGGCAAAAATTAAATAAATATACAGCATAGATAAATTCATGGAAATACTGACCAGACGTATTCAATTATTTTGTACTTCTCTCGTACGTTCAACAAAAACTACTTGAAACTACTTTGATTTTTACCGAGTATAAAGTTTTTTTACGTCGACTTTCAAACTTTTTACTATTCGCTTTGATTCTATTTGCACGCTAGTACGTACGTATTTTCTAATATGCATTAAAGTGCCATTTGTTTACCTTTATAAAAATGAAGCACGCGTATAAACTTTATGGAAAACTTTTCGAGTACGTAGCGCTAAAGAAGGTGCACTCACAATAACGTAACGTGCTGAAAGCACAATTTGATGAAAAGCGAAGAACCGAAGCCGAATGCACAGCTTGACGCACGTGCGCGCAAGGCACAAATTTGTATTTAATTTGGCGTCTCCGTTTTCCATTTGTATTTAATTAAATAAAGCGCAACCTTAATTAATAATAAACCCCCATCAAGGGGTTGCGCGAAATTGCTGATTCACTCAATGGATTCGCGGACAAAAAGTACCGCTTTCTCTCGCCATCAACCCCAAAGCATCATGCGGTAAATTATTATTATTATTTGCATCGCGCATGGAATATAATTAATTATTCAGCTAACTAAGACTTTCGAATAGCGCATGGCAATTCTCCATCTTTTTCCCCATTCATAATAGTAATTAGGTACTTAATTACTTACTTTCTTGTCTGGTTTTTAGAGACAAAGAGGATTACTCACCTGCAACAAAGAAAATACAAATTTAGCAAACAGAAGGTATTAATTAAATCTCAATACATTATCTATTTATTATTATTTTCCTATCACACGGGTCAGGATAATGAAAAACTGATTTTCAGTTTCTATAAAATTATTAGTAAGCAAGTACTAGGCACTATCAACTGTTCGATATAGAATAATCTATTAGAAAATATTTAATAAACAATTTCTACAAAGTTTGATTTACATGATATCATCGTGAATAAATCAAATCTGCCACTTATTTTAAAAAGGAATTTGATTATTTCCAATTTAGGAGTGAATCCAATGAAAAATTATAAGGGATGTTAAGTAAATATTAATTTAAAGCGATGCAGAATAATATCGAGAGAGTATCGAGTATTATATAGTTTTTTCAATTGGGGATGGTAGGTCAAATCAATTTAGGAACTACTGAGTTACTGGAAATACAGTGCTTGAATTGTTATTAAAATAACAAGAAAAATGTTAGAAAAGTTAGCAACATGATATTATGTAAATCAAGCAACGAGTATGCTACAATATAATAGTTTTCTCATAATAATGCAATCTGCACAGCGCCAAGTAAAGTTTATATTAAAAGTTGCGCCAGTGTAAATCTTATGCTAATAATGTATTACGACAAGAGTGCCTGGTGTGATATACACTCGATGCGATACATTAGCCCAGCACGGAACGCGCGAAGGGCTTCGCTAATACGGTTATTAACTGCTCGCGATGCCTACTTTGCGAGAGTTAATCTAATACCGTCGTCGCTCAACTTTCGCAGTTGATTGTCTGCGTAGCGCAGCAGACGGCGGCTCGGCGATGGTGGTGGTGGCGGCGGCGATTCGCTGCAACAGCTGCGTCGTCACCATATCGCCATGGCCGCAGTCGAAGAGGAGTGAATAACTCAAGTTGGTGAAGTGAGTGACATAATGTGCAAAAAATCCGTGCGCAAATGTACCTTGCGACGGCGCGCGCGCGCATTTCCATAACTCATTACCATACCAGCTACTCATAAATATTTAAACTTTGCGTATCTCGACAGCCGCCAACCCACCGCGCGCGATATCTCTATGAAGAACACCATCACTCATCGCATCATTAAGCAGGGAGGCAAGCCGAATAACGATTCGCCATGATTATGAATAACTGAATGCTAGTTAAATCACTCCACACGTTGTGTTATTAAGTGATTTAATCACAGGCGGTGCACGAATTGCGCAAAGATTAGTTACGCATTCACAATTTCACGTCGGTAATTAATTATGATTCCGTATATAATGAAATATTTATGTAAACTTATCATATTCACAATAAATTTGCATTCAAATGCAAATCATGTTTTTCTTATTGAAATTAGGCGTTTTCGTACCGAATTTTTGTTTCTCATTAATTTATATTGCAGACGGTTAATGTGATAAATCCATAAATTATATATAATCACCGTCTTCTATGAATAATCACTATTATATTTGGTAAATAATATACATTTTTATCAAATTAAGCGATTTTTTTAAAGTTTGCATTTCTAATCGTGAAGTCGGAGTTGTAAATGTGATAAATATCAAATAGTAACGGAACGAAATATAGAAATCAAGCATTTGTTCAGCCATCAACTTATGACAAATTCAGATCAGTCTAATAAATTATGATTCCTGGTAATTTCCATATTAGAAGTGGTTTGTGTAATATACAAATCAATTAATTTTTAATCAAACTAATTGATGATTATGCATAGTTACGGATGATTATGTATAATCGATAGATTCGTTAAAGTCAGTCGCTAGATCCGAAAATTAATGCCCCCATTAAAGTCACTAGAAGCAAATTTCTCATTTTGAACAAAACGCAGTGTACTTATTAAATTCTTGTGGTAAATTTTTACAGTAGCAAAAGCTAAATAGATCGTTTATCCTTCTTTTACTACCAATTCTCTTTATTCGCCGAGTGTATGTTTCGTTTTTCTCTAGTTAAATCGGCACAATATTTCAGTACGCGCCACCAATTCCGGCAAACGCTTCACGGCCCATAAAACTAAAAGTTTTGTGCGCGCATAAAGTCGCGCGAAGAAACACTGTAAAAGAGCTGCGAATCGCTTTTGGCGAGTGAGCATTCAGGACATACGTAAAAATGGAAATAAAACATCCTCATCCCCGCACGTACACACGCGCGCACACGCACACACACAAATACAGATTTAATTACACGCTGTAATTCACAACAGCAAAGAAAAAATCTAAAGCAAGCTTGACTTTAGAAAATACTCACAAAATATGAAAACAATTACGAAACTTTACGTTCCAATTATTTTTATGATTACGCTGCATCCGCGTAAAAAATCATTTTCCGAGCATTTGCATTGTTTGCCGCAAATCCATGAAAATACTCGCAGCAATTCGTTATGTGTGTATATTTGTGCTGCTGCTGCTGCTGCTGCTGGGAGGAGAATTCAGTACATGTGCAAATTAGGGCAGGCCATTAGGAAACGGTGAATTTAATTTCGTAATTGAATCGTGAAAGTTTTAATTGATATCGTAATGGAATACGCACGCCAACCACCACCAGCCCCCTGGATGCCGCCCTCGCCACGGCGTGCAGCTGTGCAGTGTTCATTGAAAATATATAAGGATTCGCCTTCGTTCGTTCGTTCATTCGTTTGGCAATCGCCGTCGCCGCTGCCGCCGCCGCCACCCCCGCACGCAAGCGAACGAAATGAGAGTTCAGTTCGGTGGAGTTAATGATTCGTGCACGAATTCCGGAGAATAATTCCCAGTGATTTTGCACTTTATGCGCTGCAATCATTTCAATCGTTTCGCTATCTTCGCAAATCTATGAATAAATCGCGCGCACGCAACGCGCTTGCACACAACGTGATCCAATCAGATTCGCCCATAAAAAACAATCATCGTACTTAACTATGAAATTTCAGTTTTATTGTTATTGATTTAGCGTCAAGTTGTTCCAGTAATTGAGCAATTGTAATTTATTTCATCATTTAGTCGTTTAGTACCAACATTTGTGTTACTTGACAATACAATGGCTCAGTAATATTTACTTTTTACCGTTAAATACGTCAAACATGGATAATGTTACAGATAATAGTTTAAAGTTGCATTAACCAAGTGTTTTAATTGCACATTTAGGCCAAAAACAACTTTATGAAACACAAAAGATACTTTATGTGCGCGCATATAACAAGCGGGTGGGCATAAATTCAAATTTTATTACATTATTTTGCAAACTTGCAAGTATAAATTAACGGATGCCAAATCGCGCAAAAACTCAGAAATATTTACAGTCGAATATATTTTCATCCCCCGATCGGCTAATTTGATTTAACGTCAAGTTTTGCACGCATAATTCACGCGCGTCGGGCCGCGTGACGCTAATTTGCAAATGAGAAAATGTGAGCGCCTCATAAATATCACTTTGACCGCCAATGGCGAGCGTTCAACCACGCCAATCTGCCGCCTCCCTGAGCGTACACCGCTAAGCGTTACACTAACGCGCGCAAACCCACCCCCCCGCTGAGAATATGTCCGAAAAACGTACGCACAATTCTCGGCGGCTAAAATCGATTCACATTCAATATGCTTTTCGCCGCACGCGTATGTGCGTGCTACAAGTTTCCAAATAAAGTTTCTTCTTCAAATAAGTACACGAAGAAGAAAAAAACTCATCAATATTGTGCGTCACGAAAAGCGTGCATTTTTTTCTTACGCCTCACGAAGGCACGTAAGTGAATTAAAACTTTAAGGATAATTAATACAGCAGCTTAGTTGTAAATTCAGTTAGGAAAAAACTTTTAAAGCACTTTGTGACAGAATTCCAGAGGGGGTGGCGGCGACGGCGGCAGCCCGGAAACAATAAATCTATTTGCATGCATTTACAATACAAAATAGCGCAGATGCGAATAAATTCCAATGGGGATGTGAGGTTCAATAAAATAAAATTGAAAAATGGGCAGCGCTAGGCGAGTCCAACAAACAAGCGCCCTCTTTCGAGTAGTCCTTTCTGATACAACTCATAGTCCTTGCATGGTGCTGCCACCTAGTTCAGCACTAGACATGCATTCCAGGATTCGATCCTTTGCGATAACAGAACAACTTACGCCGCATGAAGGATAACGTTAGAGGTCGCTGCACGTTTGAAATGCACAAGAAAAACACCCTCGCCCATGTGCGTTTTAATTTATAAATTACCACTCCTCTCGCCATATTTTAAATAACGCGCACAAAGCCCAAAATTAGTCATTTCAAATAGTTTGTAATTAAACAATTCGACAAAAATAGATAAAACCGAATGAATATTCATTAGCAGTTTGCAATATACTATTGTACATAGCCCGGGGGGCGGTTGAATGTTTGCACATTGCGCGCAGTACGGTTTAATCAAACACACCAAGAGCGGCAGGCAGCGTGGTGCATTCGGTATCAATTGCTTCTTCATCGCTGCACGAGCGCTGCCCGTTTGTGCATATAAAACCGGAAAGGCGAGTTTGAATTATTTATAACGTAATTCCTCTCCGCGGTCTACTTTGTTCCGTGCGATCAACTCCAGCCGTATCGCGTGGCATATGTGCGCGAGCGCGCGCGCGCTTCGTTTGCCTGCTTTGGCAATGCCAACTCGTTTTTCTTGCAACTTTTTCCTGCATATCGCGCTCGCTTTGTCCATTCGTTCAAGGGGAGCGGCGGCGTCGGCGGCGACGGCCGCACTGGAAACTTTTCATTCGGGAGTTTTTCATGCTAGGAAATACAGAAATGGGCACGTCGGGAAAAAAACGCAATTCCCATTCTCGTTTGGCGTGTACGCCAAACCCCCGAAGCCTTTCATATGCATAAAGACGAGCTATTTAAATAAGCGTTCCCGCGCGCCACCCGCCCCTTCTACGCACGTAACGCGTGCATGTATCATGTAAATGTTGTGCAAGAAGTGGATTAGCGCACTACTTAGTCATGCATTACAAGGACAAAACCTAATTCCACGTTTAATCCTTGAAAATTATCCTTATCGTATTATTATTTCACGTCTTCTCTTCTTTTATATCGTCCTAGTTTTCATCGTTTGCATTTATAATATGCGCTGCCACCGCCGGCGCCGCCGCTGCTATATACATTAAGGCGTACATTTGCGTGTTTTTTTGTTAGTAATTAACGAGATATTTCAACTTCTAATTACTTGGTCACTAATTAAGAAAAACAAGCAAATATTTGCTAGGTTCGAAACAAATAATTTATGCCAAGTTGCAAACGCGGCGGGGAAGACATAAAAATAAATATCGAAAGCGGATCATTAAGTAGAGATAAAAAAAAGCGCCACGATTGCAGCGGTGCACGCAGTTAAGCAGTTCGTTAGCATAATTATAGCCGGCATTCAATTACCAGCGAGTGCAAACGGCGCGAGTAACAAAACACCCCGAGTGTATTCGTGGATTTTCCAGACGCCGGCCTAGACGACACCTTACCATACAAACTTACTTACTTACGTCAGCTTCGCGCACGCTTAGCAATCATTTCACCTTAAGCGCCACGCGGAAGTAACGTGAGAGTAGTGCCGAGCGCGGGGATGGCTTGAGGGATTTGGAGATTAAATTCTGTCAGTTAAAGTGCACTCACCTAATTTACCACCTACGCCTACGGGCGCGTGTTGCCCGCCGCCGTCGACTGCTCGCCTCGCAGTCGTCATGCTTACCGGCGGCAGCAACCGCGATAGCACAGCGCAGAGCGCGTCTCTAATCTGGTCTTGGCGCGCGCGTTTCGCCCCTTTATTTAATCAATGCAAAAAGCCTACAAGTCAGCATCTTGGCCCACGACGTACATCCAAACGCCAAGTAAGTCCGCACACGCCGCCGTCGCTCCAAATTCGCGCGGTTGATGGAGTTCGTCAGTCATCACCATTCGACTTCATCAAGAGAACGTGAGTACCGCAGCAGTGTCATGGTGATGGTAATGATAATCAGATTTACATTTGCTGTTTGCCATTCGCCTGTGGGACTTTTATTCGTCTCGAATTATGAAAATGCCAAGAATTTTGATGTTGATTTTAAGCAATATTAAATATTTGTCAAAGCGATATTTATTCGTTTCTTTTTTTCTTCTTCTTCTTCTCTTTCGTTCCCCTCCCTCAAAACATTGTAAAGTGTATTTCGGCCATTTAAGACGGGATAAAGCATGTTTTGCGGTAACTCCTCTCCATCCTCTGCATCCTCTTGTATCTACGATTACGGTTGACCTTACTCAATTTCGTCCTGACAACTTTAGCCCTTATCACTCGTGTGGCGTGTCAAAAACTACAATTTTACACAAGTCCCACAGTATCGTGACACTTGACCGGTTTACTATCAATATCCGTCAGTCTGTCTTCGTTCTGGAAAGACACACACCCGCACGCACGATTTATACTTAAACTTTTATAAAAGAATCTGAAGGATATTTATTATTCAGCCAGTTTCGAAAAGAATTTCTTTACCAATTTCGTGCCTGTGAAATCACTTTTTTTACAATTCAATAGTCAGTTCGCAGCGCCGCCGAAATCGTAGCAAACCCAAGACCGACCTCAGAATGTCAACAAATATGCAGCACCCTTAACGCGCGCGCGTGCAACCCCTAAACAAATTCGTCCTCGCAGCAGCGCGCCAACGATCGCGTGACCCACGAATTGGAAATGTCAATAAAAATGTAAATAAACCCCGCATCGCCAAAGTGCTGTGTGCATTGTGCAATGTTGTCAACAGTTATTGAATTGATTGCTCCTTTCAGCGAAATGTCTGCTGAGTATGCACACTCGTCTTTCTCTCCGAGTGCACCAACATCTTCACAATGCATTCCGCATCGTAGTGAAATCGACGAAAACGTTGCTGCTGCCGCTGCCGCCGTCGAGAGAAGGAAAATAAGAACATCGCAAGTTGCGCGCTTTGATCTCCCTTGCTTGCAATATTTTAACGACTACGACTATACAATAAAGGAGCAGATAATACTCCACTTTCATTCCCCTTGGAATGCACAATGCAAACAAAAGTGTTGAAATACATTTATGCAAAGTAGATTAATTGCACAAACACTATTTTCGTCGTCACATATATTATGCACAAAACCTGACATGAAAATATAATTTGCATATGTGCACCCGGGAAAGTGCGCATAAAAGAAGCCTCCCTTAGACGGCTGAAAGTGAATGCGAAACGCGGTCGAGTAATATTTATAAAATATTCAATGGCTGAAAGCTTGAACGCGCACACACATCCACACATGCGGAAACACGTTTGCCAGTTACATAAATAATCCGGGGGGTGGATGGTGAGGGAGCACCATCAGTTTGCCGCTTTCGCATTTAGCGACGACGAGCAGGCTAGGGCGGCGGGGGGAGGGGGCGAACAACAGCGCAGATCATCCGCATCGCCTTAGAAACCCACTACGGCTCGCTCGTAATACAATAATTCGTAAAGAACCACCAGTCGGGAATTCTCCAAAGACGACGGAGGAAGCCAAGAAAACATGGAGAGTCTCAAACGGAGAGCAAACGCACCCGCTTTAATGGCGTCTGTCTTTCATAACGCATTTCGCTTTCCCGAATTGCTCCTTCTCGTTTCGCCATTATCGTCGGCGATAAACAGCACCGCGAGCAAGTGCACTGTATTATCGCGCAAAGCGCTGCACATTCTCCAGATCGTAATCGTAACGCGGTGAGAATTTTCACTTTGAACCGCAGCCAGCAACTATAATGAAAAATATCATATTAGCTCCAAATGATTTTCCCGGGCTCATTCATTCATTGTCGGGTGGCGGATAGTGAATGCACGTGCATTGAATACGTTGTCCGCAATGGGCCCACTCTGATAAGCACGCCGACGACTATTCATTCGGACGCGAGCGCACGGAGAGCATCAAAGCGAGAAGAAAAATCCGCTTTTCCGAAAACGACCAGCAGTTGTCATAATGAAAGACTACACGCAAGACAGCAACCAAGTCCATTTGGGAATTCGTTCAACACTCGCCCGCCTGCCCGCCGCCGCCATCGCCGCAACTTCCCTCCATTCACCGTGTGCACTCGGCCATGCACCCCATAAAAAGCGAAATTGATGGAGAAAAACCAAAGCAATTTTAAATCAAGTTAGATCATTTTGCCGGCGCGTTGATTAAAAATGTAATTCATCAGGACGCGACCGCAACATTGAAAAGTTTCTATAGCTGAACATATTAAACTTTTTGGCCTGCCCTTTAAGTTATTACAGATTATAATTTAATAACTTAAAGTGTGCAAAAACTAATTAAAAACGCAAAAGTGTAGCGAGTTCAAGACGAACGAGTAAATGACCCGCAGGCGAACTCGGGCAAAAAGTTGCAACTAAGCAGAACAACCGAAACTCGACGGGAAAATGGAAGGAAAAACAACTTTTAAGAGTGGCGAATTGTTCTGCCAGAAATAACCAAAGGCGGAAAGTAAAGCGAGATACCGAAAAAGGAAAACACTGCCGCATTTTTAAATTAAAAACATAAATATCTCATAAAATATTACTGCGTGCGCTGATATGAAAAAGAAATCCAAGTCAACAAACAAATTATCATAAAATATTAACTTGAAATCCAAGTAAATACGCACAGAAAATGCAAATGTAAAAGGATAATTAATAAGCCTGCGGGACGAAATAATCTCTTCAAGTTGCGGAAAACTCTGTGATAAGAAAAAAAAACTAAACAAATCAAAACACATCATAAACGAAAGGGAAATTCATAAAAGGAAAAAAGTTATATCCTAGAAGTGCACAACTCGGCTAGATATTCGCAATCCCTTTGCGCATTGCTGCGTGCGCTCGCTGGAAACTCTCTCTCTCGAAAAACGAAAACTTGCGGAAAAAGTACTTTCCTTTGCGAGTTCTTCGGCACGAAGAGCGCAAAGAGCTCGCTCGGCTTTGTGTTTTAATTGCTGTCAACTTTTCTGACTTTCTGACCGTGGAATCAATTAAGACCGGCCTTTGTTATCCGGATCGCACGTCGAGAAAATGAATTTTCTTCAACCTCCAAGTGGTGCACGAGCCAGCGCACGCGCACACGCGCGCGTGAGCCAACGCGAGGAAATGATTTAGCAATTAATATTCCTTTCACGGCCTAATTACGCGAGCGCGCGCAATTTAATTGCGATGCACGCTTAGACAATTGAATCTCCGAATGAAGCCATCCGTCCGCCTGCCTGCCTGCCTGCCTGCCTGCCCGTTCGTTCGTTCGTTCGTTCGTTCGTTTGTTCGTTCATCCATCCGTTCGATGATAAATAATTGCTGCAGCGCGCGAGCAATTGTTGTTTACTCATCGCGCGAATAATTAGCTTTTTTCCACCGTCGCTCACCATAATCGATTCCGAAGCCCCGTTTACGGATGCAGCTCGCTTCTCTACACGTCCATCCATCCCAGCCATCCATCCATTTGGATGGCGGTGGCGCGAACGAAGGCGACGGCGGCAGCGGCATGACGCAAAAAAATCCGTCCGCCCTGCTGCTGCATTATTAGGCGAGATTATGGATAAACGACTTTAGAAGCGTGCAAATGGAAAACCGATATTCACGCGCGCGTTGCATCAGCGCGCGCTCAGCTCCTCTCTTTGGGGAATTTGGTGTTTTCCCAATGTTATGTAACCCTAGCGTTCAGCCGACACATACAGCAACCAAAGCCAGCCGCCTCCGACCGCAAAAATGTGAAGCCAGCCACTCTTTTCGCTGAATGTCATTTCGTCCTCGGCTGGCACGTGTCAGACCGCGTCACGGAAAAAAGTGCTAATCATGCTCATGAT